>PVKN010032276.1:0-12298 GCA_004027915.1 Capromys pilorides
AATGGATACAGCTAGATACTACAGCAATAAGTGAAATACATCAGAACGGCATGTGCAAACATTGTATTATCCTGCTGGTGTGAGCCACAAAGAATAATGAAAATCTAAAAGAATTTTAGATTTCTGGATACTGTGAAAGGGAAATGAATTGTTCAATGGGAAGAAAAAACTGGAATGAGGAAAAGGGCAAATATTAACAGGTTTTGAATGCACATCAGATGTCCAAGAGCAAGAATTTGAAATGAAAAATTATGAAAAACTGAATTTACCTCTAATAAATTTTTAATTTTTCTAGATGAAATTTTTAATGTTCTTCATATAAATTCTGTTTCCATTTGCTTTTATGAAAAGTGCATTGGACTCTAATGATACCAGTTAGAGTCACAAGACCACACTGTGAACCCCACTTTCCTATGAGCTACTTCTAGGATATTGAGACAGATAGTTCACTCTCTGAATCTGTTCCATCACTGAAAATTAAATGAACTTTAGGGTCCCTCTCACTGTCAGGGACTACGTCTAGTATATATTTATGTTCCAAGACTTCATACCAGATTGGATACTCAATAGTACCTGCTATCATTCGAATATGATTTGCCCCCTGGAAATTTGATTGCCAGATGGAAGTGTTGATAATTGGAACCTTGAGAAAGTTACTAAATAGTTGGCAAGCATTGACGCAATTCTGGCATGAGTGTGCCACTTCTTGTAGGAATGGAGTCATTCACCAGGGACTAAAGCAAACATCTGTCCCTCCCTCTTGGTCTCTTCCTCATGGGCACACTTGCCCTTCTGCTTTTATACCATGTTATGATGGAACACAAGGACCTCAAAAGAGGCAGCCTTTCAGTTTCTATCACCAAGGAAACTTAATTTGTAAATTCCTCAAATTCAGTTATTCTGTGACAGCAAGAAAAAATAAGCTAAGACAATGTCAGTCCTTATTGGAATGATCGATGACTCCTATGAATTTCTTCTCTAAAATCTTACAGTAAAATGATTTTAATTAATTATATTTCTACTTTAAAAAATATCGAGGCTGTGCACACTATTTCCCTAAGGCTTATTATCACCAACATGGTTGAATGTGAATAATTATAACTGTAGATAATGCAGAACATTTGTTTAATTAAGTTATAAAGAATATTTAATGTGATTCTCACACTAAAAAGAGTTTCTACTTTTATTATCCTTAGAGTCTAAAAACGTATTTCACACTGATTCTGTCACAGAACCTAAAGTTAGAACCCTTTGTGTATATGCGCACAAAATAGCTTTTCTGTTCTTGAAGTAGCATGGCTTAAAATAGGTAGAAGTTGTTTGCTACTTCCAATTTAATTATAAAAGTATGTAAGCATTTCATATCTTTGTGAAAATTGAAATATGACAACTTGAGGCTGATGGGCCTGATACTTTTGCAGATCTCATCCATCCCATTCAAGTGAATATTTGAAGGCCTGGACCTCAGCTGCAAAAGAATTCAGGAGAAAGAGACACATGGAGGGAGGAGGCAAATACATCATCTCTTCTGCTGTGAAAACTGTTTGTGAAATTCAAGTGCAGATCATTACAAGGCTAATTCAGGTGTTGGTGTGGTCCTATTGTGTTATGTACATCCAAGCAAGAGGAGCAAAGTGTCGTAGATCTTTTTTTTCTTTATAAGCAAACAAAACTGGTAGAGTTTATCAGTTTCTGTAACAGAATGTCATACACTGTATGGCCTAGGCAAGGAACTTTTATTTTTCACAATTCTGGAAACTGAAAACTCCATGCTCAAGGTACCAGCAGATCCAAGGTCTGGTGAGAGTCCTCTTCTGACTGTCAGCTCCCACGGATGAGAGAGATGAGGCTCTTGTCTCTGTGTTTTGATAATTCTTTTGATATTATCATGAACTCTTCATGCTCAAAACATATTTAAATCATAGTTACCTTAAAAAGTCTCCACTACCAAGTGTTATCACACTGGGGTTACATTTGACACAAGAGTTTTAGGGTGATGTCAATAGTCTGTAAGATTAGTACGTTTAAAATATTAAAAATTAATAAAATTTATTATCATTGCATATCCTACTTGAGAGGCTATTTGTTTTAGTAAAAATTTACAAAAACCTCACTTGCATTCAGTACAGCATCAGGAAATCTAGCTGAAACTGTCCACCAGCATCATCAGCAGGATGTATTTTATTTCAATAATCAGGGAATTACTTTTCCAGTTCCTCTAGCAATGAATGCTCAAACTCACACTGGAGGATTGAGTGTACCTTTGTTTGGGGGAATAGGAAGTCCAATGCTTTAATGAGCCTTTGTTTCTCAGAGAAATGCTGAATTTCATATTCCATTTTCTTTGACTCTAACGATAAAATAAACTGTTCTGTATATTATAGTATAAAATTGGCCGCCATTGTTGATGGAAATACAGCTGTAATAGTTGTTTTTCTTTCATGGAACATGCGTATTTTCCTTTCTTGGGGAATATCAGGTAAGGCCTGCACTAAGTGTAGAGGAGGAGTGGTAACAGTGATATACCCTCGTCCTATGATTGCCTGCACCAGACAACACATTTCTATGCACAGTTTCGCTCAATGAATTCTTGCAGCAACCTAGCAAATGAAAGCATGGCTATTATTCCCACTCCATAAGAAAGCAGACTAAGTAACTTCTGAAAAGTTACACAGGTTATAGGTGGAAAATCTGGATTTAAATATAAGCATCTTGATGGTCTCTTTCACTGCAAAGAGTGAGCTCCCTTTTGCATCAGAGTGAGCCATTGATACTGGACAAGCCCGTCAAGGAATGGGTAAAAATAGATTCTCAATTGGGTACTCAGTTAATGCAGCTCACAATAATAAATTATCTTAAGTCAAATGATATTTATCTTCAGATAGACTCATGTTTTACTAAGGTTCATCATAAATCTAAAGGCACCAATTAATAATTGAGCGCTTTATTATTATTTTTATTCTACATATTGAATGCTAAGCCTAGGTTAAGTTCTTCCTATGCTGTATTATATTTGTTCCTTAGAGCAATGTAGAGTTTTATACAGAAAAAGCAGAAATAAACACATGATAAACTGTAGTGTTGGGCTTCTGGTATAAGAGAGGGCCATGTAGTAAATTCAAACACAGATGGAGAGGCCAAGTGCAAGAAACAGAGGTGAAAAGGTGATCACCCAATCTAGGAAGGCTCTTGTCAGAGCTCGGCAATAAAGGCAGGGCTGAACCTCCATAGCTAATTAAACATTTAAACCAAATGCTTCACATTATGGCCAAGTACATTTGGCGACTTCTCAGCAGGGGAAAGCTCCTAGGGTCAGTCACGGAAAGGGTTGTCGGCATTGCTAGAGTAAGTGATTCACAAGGCTTCATTTGCCTCCTAGCATCAAGGCTTACTTCAAACATCTTGAAAGAAAAAGCACAAAAATAGAAACATGAAACAACTTGTTCAAAATAATAGTTAGAACAATAATGAAGAAGAAGGAGGAAGAAGGAGAAATGGAAGGGGGAGGAGGGAAAAGAGGAATGTAAATAGAGCTGGTTAATGAAAGCAATAGTGATAAACTATGATTATGCAGAGTGTTCTGCATCAGTTTTATATAGGTGTATAGCCAAGTGTCCTACATCGACAATGTTTTGCTTGCTAATGAGTCCGACTAAATAAACTTGGCCAGTAGTTCTTCCAGTGCTCTCAGCAGAACATCTTCAAAAACATTGTTCATCTGGCAACTTGATTGGAGTTGGAAGATTCAAGATGACTACATTCACCTGCCTGGAACTGTAAGGAAGCATGCAGGCTGGGCCTTTGTCTCCCAGGAATCATTTGCTGCATGAAAGTCTTGCCAAAGCTTCATTATATGGTGTCAGGAGGTACTACAAGATGACAAAGTGAGACATGAAAAAGGAGCCATTGCCTACATTCTATAATTCATGAAGCATCACTTTGTCACATTTCATTGACAAAGGCAAGGTGTAATACCAAGGCAGATTTTGGGGCGGCAAAATAGGTTCTATCTATTGATAGAAAAATGGACAAGATATTATGCCGCATTTTGCAATCTACCAGAGATTCCATAACTATGCACTCTGAGTTGCCTTGGTTGACTAAATCTCAGTTAGAAATAACTTTGACACAAGGAGATGGGTAGAATCTATCCAGGGCTCTAAAGTGGTGTTATTCTGATTTCTACTAATGCAAAGGGGCACCTTTTTTCTTTCATCCCTGTTTTTGCCTTATATTAAACAGGTTTTTAATAAATAATTTTAATTTTCTGGAAAAAAAGAGAGTTAAAAAATCTAGATGGTGAATGTTAAGTAAGATTGGGAAGACTATAAGATTTTAAGAATTCTATGTCTCACCTTTCTATTAAAGTAATATCAGAGCTGGGGAGATAGCTCAGTGGTGTAAGTGCCTGCCTAGTAAGCACAAGGACCCAAGTATGATTCCCAATACCACATGCCATACTGACCTTGAAACTGAGCATGGTGGCACACGTGTGTAATCCCAGTGCTGGAGACACTGAGACAGAAAGATCACCATGAGTCTAAACTGCATCAAGACCCTGTATCAAATAAATAAATAAATAAATAAATAAATTTTTAAGAAAGAAAGTAATATCTTCACTTAATTTCAAGCCTAAGCAATTTTGACTTCAGGGAGGTGTAGGAACTGAATGTCTAAAATAGCACCCACTTTAGGTATTGTTGCTAATTGTTGAATTCTCATTTAGGAGACGCTATAATGTGGGGAGCAGCTGAAGCAGAAGTTCGATCACATGTGTGGGCCAGAGCAGGGCCAGCTAGGAGAACCCAGCATGCCCAAGGCAAATCCTATCACTCAGCTGCTCTACTCTGAGAGTGGATGGGCCAAGGAACTCCATGAAGGTAGGCTGCTGGGTGGAAGGCTTTCCACTGACATCCAACCTCTAAATAAATGCACTGCAACCTTTGGGGCCCCCCATCTTTCTCCTCTTCCTCCTCCTCCTCCTCCTCCTCCTGCCCCTCCTCATCTATCCTTTCTTCCTTCTCCTATCAGGAGAATAGGCTCCATCTGCCCTCAGCTTTCTGTATTCTGACTCTTGTTCTTTTTTTCTCCATCTTCTCACTGTCCTCAAGTTGGGAACATGGAGAGCTGCACAGGATGAGGCCACATAGTAAGATAAAAAAAGGTGATATGCTTAGATATGCAGTGCCTCAAAAGCCCAAGCGTGTGCCAGGTGGATAGATCATGGGAATGTGAGCCACCTGAATGATTAGATAAACTGAGAGCTGACTCACTGTTAGGAGCCCAGTTAGAGGTCAGTCTCTGGCAGTGTGAATTGGAGGGGTTATCCCTGTCATGGTTTGTGTCTAGGTGTTCCCCCAAAGCCTCCTGAAGTTATGGGCCAGGTTTCTTGAGTTTGCAATTAATTCATGATCCAATGGGTGTGAGTGCTACACCAGCCCTGGGGCAAAAAGTCTGGATGTAACAACAGGAGAGAAAGAGGCTTGCTTTCTGCCACTGTTTCTCCCTTTGTGCTCTTGCTGTTTTGCTGTTTTCCAGCACCAAGAACTGCTGCCCTCTGCCATGTGCCACCCTGTCTTGGAGCCAGCTGATTATGGACTGAAACCTCTACTAACTGTGAGTTAAATAAAAGTTTCCTCCCTTAAATCTGGGTGTCAGGTATTCTGTTCCAGAAATAAGAAAAAAGTAACTGAGGCAGCCTCCTTCCTGAGCCCCTCTCTTCCCTCTCTGCTGCCCAGAACCATGATAAGAGCACCTTTCTTCTGCTCACCCCTTCTGCCACAGCTTTCCTGACTTGAAGAGTCCCAACTGTGAACAGGAATGTGTAAATCTGTGAGCCAAAGTAAACCACTCCTCCTGTGCATCATAGGTGTCTGGTATCTTGTCAAAGTGACAAGGAAAGTGACTAAGGAAGAAAGTAAATCACACAAATATGACACTTCAGTGATCCCTTACTGGGGTAATTTTAACAAATTTTTAGACTACAGTAATTATAAAAAGCATAATTGTTTCCTGCCCCTAAAGTTATCATGTAAATATTTCTACCTCCCCCTGTAAAACTTGCCAGTATACAGATGCATCCATAAATATATACACATATATTTACATATAAACATTAATATGCATATGTGAATGTCTATTTATATTCATATATGCATATATGTGTATACATATATATGGTTACATACAAAAAGTGTATAGTATCAAAAAGTCAGCATCAGACCAATAAGTCTCCTCACTTGGACATCAGGCCATATTCTGTTATTTAAGAAGTTTCTGAGCTAGAAATGGAGTAAGTGATGTGGAAGGAGACTCTGAGTGATAAAACTCTTACCCACCATCCACGAGCTGGATATCTTCTAAAATAGCAATGACTACTCATGTTCAGTACAGAACAGGTATAGAAAAGTGACCCCTACAAATTGAGACTACCCTACTTTCTCGGAATTAAACTAAGAAAATAATGCATTCTGATGAAGTACAGCTGACTGTCCTGACCTGCCCTGAACTTGTCCCCTTACCTTTCCAGGCACATCCTGCAACTGCCACACAGGCTCATTCTGTCCAATCTGGGTCACTTACACATTTCCAATTGCTGTATGTTATGCCTTCACATATTTGTGGATAGTTAACTGGTGGTAATCTCGTTGCACCCAGTTGTATTGAACTGGTGTGAGTGCTGGATGTGGGACACACACACCAGAGGATTGTTACCAGCAGCATAAGAGGCAGAACTGGAGAATGCTGTGGAGAGGCTGTTAGGGAAGTGGTATGGAGAAGCTGTTAGAACTGGTGCAAGCTTTGGTTCTCTTGGCTGTTCTGCTGGAAGCTCTTGTCACACTGGCTTTCCTGATGAACTTGGCTATTCTTATCAGAGGAGGAGCGCAGAACTTTTGTTGTCACTGAGAATGGCTGCAATTCATTTTGTTGGAGCTCTGGTCCTCATTTTGAGTATCACTTCCTAGATTTGGGGAGGAAGATGGTACACAGCTCAGCCTCCTGGAGAAGCTTGTCATGTTGGCTTTCCTGAAGAGAATTCAGCTTTCTTCATTGCTGGAGGAGCTTGAGGCCTCACTGTTGCTGCCAATGGATGTGGCACTTTTGTGGGGGAGTCTGGTTCTTACCCTGAGCATTGCTTCCTGGCCCCAGTGTAGATCCCTGAGCCTGGTAACACAGACACTTCATCCTGATGGCATAGACACTTCCACCACGGAGCATCGGGCCTTTCCGATGCAGATCCATAAAATGTGTTCTATAATATGTTGTTACCCTTGTAAAAACTCCAAACCTGGACAACATACTTTCTCTCTCTTCAGAAATGTCCCCTTTCCCCATAGTGTTTATCTCAGTCCATAGCTAACCTGCTTATCACCTACACCACTTCAACCTATCTGAAGTGTATCCTCTACTCTTGGAAGTATTTTTAGTACCCACTTACTACTAACTAAGCTTCACTTTCATTTTTCTGTATCGCTTGAATTTCTCTGCTCTAAGTTCCCATAGAAAGCATCTGTCTTGGGGCCGGCAAGATGGTTCAGTTGTCTAAAGTGCCTTGGGCAACCGCAGGGACCGTGGTTCAATCCCCTGCACCACATGCTGCACCAGCCCCACCCTCAGGGCAGGTTGAGCCAGCCATAATACAAAAAAAAAAAAAAAAGCATCTGTCTTGCAGCCCTAGCTATGGAATTTAAATTTTTCACCATAAACTTTCCTCTGAATCCCCCACAAAAATTGTTGTACAGAACATTTCCTATTTATACGTGAATTCATGGAGTCTTGCACAGGACTTGGCTCAGTCGGGACTCAATGTACATTTTCCAATTTAATGGAAGAATGAGATGGTATGTGACACAAATGTTTAAAGAGACTTCAGAGGCTTCCAATTCTGGTCATGTTGAGCATGATAAATCCTCTGAAATAAAGAATAACCGAATTACCTCAAATAGCACCGTTTGTAAGTTGATTCACTTCCTCAAAAGAATATCTTCTTACATTTGTGCTCCCTAAAGCTTTTATGATTTACCTGAATTTTTTCTCTCAATCTCATTTTGTATTCCAATTCCCACACTCGAAGAAAGTTTTTTAGCCAACTTGAGCTTCTGTTAGAATGTGTTTTGGTTGCATCATATTATTACTTCCATCCTGTCTATGCAAATAGTCTACTTTCAGTTTATTGCTTTCTACTAAATATTTGGCCTTGCCAACTTATATTAAATTTTCTGATCTCAGTTTAGCAAACGCCTCCTACCAGAATAAATGGCTAATCTAAACCTTAAAGTCAAAATTGGATACAACTTCACCTTCTTTCCATAAAATTTACACTTTTCTCCATAATGATATTCAGCATACTGTAGTATAATGGATTGATTATTTGTTCATTAAATCTATTGTCCTTTCCTCCAGTATGATGCAAGATTTTGATGTCAATTCTGGTTGGAGTTTAGAAGACCACAGTACTGATATGAATGTAGTAAAGACCAGGTTAAGATTCTATTGGGAACTGAATGAGAGACCATTAATGTTTCATTTTGACAAAAAAATATATATATAAAATAAAAAAAATTAAAAGCCTTATCTGAAATTTGCCAATGTCCTAAGATTTTGTGGAAGCCTGAATCTTGCTACTGTGGATTAACTAATCAGGAAGAAGAAATCTCAAAGCAGCCTAAACTCAGGCTGTAAGACAGGAACTGCTGATTGTCTTTAAGCAGATTTATAATAAGAACGTGCAGCAAAATACTGGAAAAACTTAAGTGTGATCCCCAAAATACAATGTGTAAAGTCGAGGCAGGGGTGGCATGTTTGCTGATGGGACTAGTATCATTAAAAAGAAACCAACTACTTTGGAGAGGAGGAAAGATACCCAGCAGGAGACTCATATATCATTCACTGCAGCTCAAAAGCACAATAGCACCAAGATTTCATGTGAGAACTGCCGAGGCCTCCTGCTTGAGAAGGTTCTCCTAGAGGATTTGTTCCTGGTATTATTTCACTATGCCCAGCCATTTGAGCATTCCAAGGTCACGTGGTCATGGTGAATATGTAAAGGCTACTCCCTCCTCTAATAGCAGATCCTGGCATTTCCATGTGATGCTGCTTTGCCAGCATGTAGAACGTAGGGGTTGTAGAATGTAGGGGCCAGTAAGATGCCCACCCAGATTTGAAAAGAAGGCCTGAGAGACAAGTTCATGTACCGCTGAGAGGAAGGTATGTAAAGGAGATGAAGCCAAAGATGCAGGAGATACTCAGGAAGCTGGCAGTGCTAGCAATACAAGATATCTTCTGAGGAAAACTGCAGGCAGTGAATGGACTAGCTCAAAAGAGAGTCCCTGTGGGCTACAACTGATCAAGCAATTGAGATAGTGCCACTAAAGACTTTTAGAACTCTCATATTTCACCACATTCCATGGATGCCAGACATAGAGATATAGGGTTTCATATTTTCCCTGCAAGGTTTTCATCTTTCTGTGAGCCAATTATTTTCTAAATTCCTATTCTTCCCTTTTGGAATAAGAATATCTGTCCTATATCATTCTCATTTGGCATTATATAAGTTGGTTGAAAAGTTTTCAGGATTTCACAGCTAAGTGTTTGCTTTGAGGATCACAGGAGACAATGATTTAGACTTTTAAGCAATGTTGGAATTGTTGAGACTTTGCAGAAGGTATTATTATGTTTCTGATTGTAGGCAGGGTAGTTTTGTCTAATTAGGTGGAATTGTTATCTTGATCCTGTGTGCATTTAGAGACTGCATATGCTTTAAAAAGACGTTTTGGGGTGTCAAGCTGATGATGGGTGAAAAGTGATGGTTAAGCTTAATTGTCAATGTGCCTGACTTGAGAGCTTCATAGAAGACAGACCTTCTCAGGGAGGGGGCCTGGGTATTTCACCCACATGAAAACTTGGTGCTATTGTGCTTTGGAGCCTGTAGTGAATGAGTCTTGCTTATATGTGAGACTCCTGCTGGGCATCTATCCTCCTCTACAAAGTACTTAGTTTCTTTTTCATGGCTCTAACTCCTTCCTTATCCCTGCATTCTACAGCTCCTACATGCTGGAAAACCAGCATCACGTGAAAATGCCAGGATACACTGTTAGAAGAAGGAGAGACCTTTACTGACGTACCATGGCTGTGTGACCTTGCAGTGCCCGAATGGCTGGGCACATTGAAATGAATCCCAGGGAACAACTTCTCCAGGAATCACACCTCTGTGTGTGCCTGAATGGGTCACAAAGGTGTGAACTTAGAGTCAGAGTCGAGTCCTTGGCGCCTTTCGCTGTACCACTGTTCTCTGGCTTTGCTGCCATGGAGCAGTCATCTTTGGTCTGCCATGAAGCCAGTCAGTTACTAATTGAACCCTCAAAAACCCTTTTGCTTTACCTTGTGCCTGTCAAGCATTTGGTCCCAGTGATGGAAAGCTGGCTGCTACATCTTGTAAATATTTCTGTGCATAATAGAAAGAATTAGCTGAGCCCATGGTGGAGCCATAGTGCTAAGTGTGTGTGGGTAGAATGCTGCTATACTTTAGTCATTGGCAGAACTGTTTAGTAAGTGTAAGCCCAGTTGGTCAATCTACCTAACCAGATGCTATGGGACAGGCATAGACATACTGAGAAAAAAAATCAAAGCTTTATTGTTTTATTCCCATGGAAATGTTTCTGAAACTTAGTACATCTTCCTAAGGATTCTCCTTTTAAAGTCCTTCAAAACTTTTTAAAATTCCATTTCTTTTAAGAAAATCACTGCTGCTTTTGAGGATTCTTGTTAGTAGGTGTTTCACATATCTCTCATTTTCATTTATAAAAGCTCTGTATATTAAAGATCAGGGTCTCTATTTTATAGATGAGACAGTCAAAAATGAAAAGCATCAAGAAAAGAAAACTTTCCAAGGGGGATCAGAGAGATAGCTCAGTGAAATAAGTGCTTGTCTCATAAGTGCAAGGTCCTGAATTTGATTCCTGGTACCAGAAAAATAAAAAACCTGATCATTTGGGGCTGAGGAGATAGCTCAGTAGAACAAATGCTTGCCTGGCAGCACAGGGTCAGGAGTTCAATCCCTGGTGCTGCAGGGGGGGAAAAGACTTTCCAATAACTCAAATTCTAAAGATAGAATCAACACTAAACCCCAATCCCAGGCCTATCATACTTAGTTTTCTTGGTTTGTCCCTTTGTCAGGGAAGGAAAAAATTATGTGATTTATGAAAATCCTATTTTTCAATACTGGGCTTCAGAAAATCTACTGTCATCTCATCATAAGGCATGGACTCCTATCATATCCTATTCAACTCAACAACCTATCAAAATGTATTTATTCACCATGTGGAAAATTATGAGAACTCTGTCAGTTTCAGCATGCCTTTTCTGCCACTCAATGGTGGGAAGATGATAGAATCCTCTGAGACTGGAATTTGCTTTTTACTAATTAGCTTGATGAAGTCCTACAGATGCCCAAATATCAGCCCATTTGGACATGCAGACTTTGAGGACAGAATGAATTCCCCCTGCTTGATAAGCAGAGGAATAGAGTGTACAAGTTCTTACCAAATCCAAGATATCTTGGATTCTGGTTCTCAAGAACAATATCATACAAACCACGTAGAATATAATTACACTTGAAGGAATCTTCTTCCCTGAGAGACTCATGTTCAGCCAAAAAACCTATTCAAGAATGTACATGTTTCTGTATTTTGGGTTAAGTTTTCTAATGTTTACAAGTTCCCCTATGGGCTCAAAGCCTACAAATCTCACTGAATATTACTTCCACCTCCTCCCTATTAGACTTAGGATGAATAACTGATATCCTTTTTGGCAAATAATATTTTCTGGAAGCACACACATAAAAAAAGCTTCTAATAAAAAGCTTCTGTGAGGTCCCACTGGAAAAAAGGATGCAATCACCTTCCAAAACACAAATTGGTGAGATAGAAAAGATGAGTGTTTAATGTCTTTTTAATAAGATATTCATGTTAAGACTGGAGCAAACTCAATCTTCCACAGGCCCCAGGAAAAGATTTGAAATGCAATATAATCTTCCTGTGGGGTAATAGTTATATAATCCAGAAAGTCATGGAAACAGAAACCCATGCAAATGAGGCTCATTTCTTTGTAGTTTATTATATACTATGCCAAATATCTACATTAAGCTGCTCTGTTACCATGACAGAAAACAGTACTAAGCACGTGAAAAAATAGAATTTGATTCTAGTGTCATTGAGAAAGTTCCCAAAAGGCAGTGTTTCTCATGCTTTTATCTCTACCCAGGATAGCCTCCATAGTTCATCATGCATCCTGTCTGGAT
>PVKN010032277.1:0-12296 GCA_004027915.1 Capromys pilorides
TATATATATATATTTTTTTTTTCTCCTAGCATTAGAAAATGAGAATTTAAAAGGCTTGACTATATTTGGGCACCAATTCCAGGCATCTATCTATCTTGGGAAGAAAGGAGACTAATTTAATAAAATGTTTCCATTATTCCTTGAAGAATTCATGGTCACTTGTGTTTAGCATGTGGAGACCCTAAGTTATTTCCTACCTTTTGCCTACTACATTAGGCAAAAGGAAAGAAAATGGCATATATATATATATATATATATATATATATATATATATATATATATTCACATATTTGTATTTAGGACAGGGTTTACAGAGTCTACAGGGTCTCACTATGTAGATCGGACTCATAGTGATTCTCCTGTTTTCAGCTGCCCAAGTGCTGATATTTCAGGTGCGCCAGCATGCCCAGTCTCCATAGCCATCTCAGCAGATCCTAGGGGTGGGACTGGTATGGCAGGCTGGGGATCGAACCCCGGCTGCTGTGCTCTGCCTAAGCAGGTGCTTTAGTCCACTGAGCTATCAGGCTGGCTCTTGGCATACACATATATATGTGTATATATATATATATATATATATATATATATATATATGTTTTTGACATATGTATTTTTAATGCACAGGAATTTCATCTTTCAAGAAACTTGTATGCCAAGCCTAATGAATTTAAAGTAATAGTCTCAGTAAAGTGTGTATTTCAGATAAACTCTGAGTATCTTGCAACTGTTGACTACAGTTAAAACTACAAGGCAACTCCCCCTATTTTTCACTGCTCATAGCTCATGTCATGGTAATGCTATACTCTTTCCTAGAGTAATCACTATGACACTAGTAGTCGCATTCAGGGACAGTTTGCACACCGACACTGCGTCTGTCCTTCACAAAGTTTGTTCTTGCTGAGTGTGTTGCTCCTCACACCTCTGACGATGGCTTTTTGCTGAGGATGTGAAGAACACCGACAGTCACTCTTATGCCAGTCTTTGGAGCTCTAAAGATCTGATTTTTCTTCCACACTGAAGACATATCTTTAAGGGCTGGTGAGTTAGCTCAGCGCACTAAGCACCTGCTTAGGCAAGTGTAGGGCTGGGGTTCGAACCCTGCACCACATGCCACACTAACCCCGCCCCCAGGTGTGCTGAGCCTGCCACTGGGTCCAGGTGTGGTGGCGCACACCTGTAATCTCAGCGCTGGGGAGGCCGAGACAGAAAGATCACTATAAGTCTGGGCTCATAGTGAGACCCTGTACCAAATACATTAAAACCCAGAAAACCAAAAAACCCAGATCTTTAGTGTTGAATTCTAGATGCCCATGGAACATTTTTTCTTCTGCTTGTTCTGGAATTTGCCTTTGATGTTCAGGGAGAAAACTGAGGCAAATGCCACCAGTAGCACAATACTTTTGAGGAATTTTTAATTCATTATTAGTCTGCATTCACGATGATTCTTCCTTTCCGTCTTCACCAGCGTGCATCTGCCAGGCCATCAGCATGGCCCCAACTGTCCGTGCAAGACCGTGGCCACGACCTCCCAGCTCGACTGGCTCCAGGTGTCACCCTCCTTCCTGACGTCTTCCAGTTAAATGCCATCTCTTCAGAGAGAGTCCCTGGCCTCTCAAAAGAACCCCAGGACTCGTTTCCACTAGTTTGCCTTAGTTTTCTTTAAAATAGGTATCTTAAGCTCCATTTTTCACATGAGCCTTATCTTGTGCTGTTCCTACAGCATGTGAAAAAATTGCCACCAAGCACTTGCCATAAAAGAGTATCATTAGTAGGTGCTAATGATTTAATGCATTTGTAGGATAAGCAAACTTTCAGAGTATATTCTGTGTGATCTTAATCATGGGTGCAAAAAGTAAACTATGGTTAAGCAGTTGACTTAGCTGTTTTATCAAACAGTAGAGGCCCAGTGAAAGACATTTGAAATATAAATAGTGATTTCCACTCTATTAAACATTTGTTAGCCCAGATAACAGTGTTTGTAGATTTATAGTCTCTTTCTTTCTTTCTTTCTTTCTTTCTTTCTTTCTTTCTTTCTTTCTTTCTTTCTTTCGTCTGTCTTCTGTCTGTCTTTCTTTCTCTCTCTCTTTCTTTCTTCTTTCCTTCTTTCTTTCTTTCTTCCTTCATTTTTCTTTCCTTGCTTCTTCCATTTTATCTCTTTCTCTTCCTTCCCTTCTTCTTTGCTCCCTCCTCTTCTCCAATTCGTCCCTTTCCCTCTACTCCCCTCTGCTCACATCTCTTGTCTCTCTATGTCTCTCCATCTCTCTATCTCTGTCTCTCTGTCTCTGTCTCTGTCTGTCTGTCTGTCTGTCTGTCTCTCTCTCTGTCTCTCACTCAGATAGGATCTTGTTGTGTAACATGAGTTGACCTTGGCCTTGAGCTCAGGTCATCTTCTTCTTGCACTTACCTGAGTGCATGAGCCGGAGGTGTGAGCCATATATTTGAACTTCTACATTAATTTTCTTGGTACTGTATGTGTTTTGATCTTCCTTACATAGTGTCCTTCTAAATTATGTGTAATTTTCATTTTACACTTTTCAACAAACACACTGTCATTATGTGGAGTGGTCACATATTTTTTTACTTCTAGAATTTAAAGTTTTACTTGCAGTACTTATTGAAATAATTTTGGGGAGCTAGCGCCAATTTTCTGAACATCTGAATATTATCTCAGCTCTATTTTCTGTGAAATTATATGGACTTTCATCATAAAATCTCATTATTTCCTCATTTTTATATGATTTTCCCATCAATAAGCTTCTTTATGTTTTACAATTAGATCTATGAGTTTCCCACAAAAATTTTGAGGCATTGTTTGGTTTATTTAGCTTTCTTTACTGATAATTCAACTATAATGCTTTGGTGGAGGGACTTCCTCAAGTAACAGGAAAAATACTCTTTCATTACTCATAAAACTACCCTTTATTTTATAGTTAAATTTATTTATTTATTTATTTATTTGTTTACTTACTTATTTACTTATTTATTTATTTTTGCAGAGCCAGAGATTGAACTCAGGCCTTTGCGCTTGCCAGGCACAAGTTTATTCTACCAAGCTATCTCCCCAGCCCCATAGTTAAATTTATTGAACTTTAACTTTCAGCTGTCCTCAGAGTTCTTGACCTTGTGTGTCTTTTCTTAATCTTTTTAAAGTACATTAACCCAGATAGGAAGTCTCCGTCACTTGACTCTGTCTAACATGGTGTAGAAAATTACTTCAGACAATCGAAGCCCAACCTCTTTCCTATAGAGATTTCTCTTGAGGATGTTTCCATCTGATAAAAGCTAGCAAAGACAGACTGGGAGGAAGAAACAGCGAACAGCAGTCCATCTTTTTCTTACTCCTTGGGTAGCTTCATTACTTCTTTAGTGATATAATGTCTTGCCCAGCCTTTGAAATATTGTGCTTAAGGACAAAGGTTCAATAACCACACGTCACTATTACTGTGGCATCGTCTTGCCAATTTACAGATTAAGAGAGGCACAACACGGTTGCCCCTGTGCTTGGCATCATTGTTTGCTTGTCTCTCCATTCTTGCACTTGAACTTCAATCAGTTCATGATTCCCCCTTGGATCCGAAGGAGTATGGAGTGGCTGAGTGGTCACGAAGCCACCCTGCACGAATGTCTTCCAATATGCCAGCTGTAACTCTGGTCATCTGCTTAGAATTCAAAATCCAAATTCAATACAATAGGAGTTAGGCCACTGAATTAAGTACTTTAATTAAACTTCACAAAGCTGTTTAACAGTCAAATCATATTTTAAATAGCTTCTTTTGTATGTCCAAGAAACAATGACAGCATTGATGCCAGCTCATGGGGGCTCATCGACAGTTTGGTTTCAAGTCCTGGTCTCTTTTGTCCCCAGCTGTGCTGCTTTGTTCTGCAAAAAGTCAATGGGGACGTTTTTCCACTCACAATTCAATTCCCTATTGGGACAGCAGCCAGTGCTTTTCTGAGAAGAGTGACTCTCTATGACAGCTTTACTGGCCTTGTTTTATTTTGGAAACAGAAAAATAGCAAGCTCCCAGCCTCCCTTAACTTTTCCTTTCATGGGTGCAAATGCTAAATGACAGCTGCGTGGACCGTGTCCAGCATTTCACATTGTGGACACTGACTAATGGCCCATCCAATGAGAGCACCGCTGCCATCCGAGCGTCGCAATAGTTTCCCTTCTAGAAACACGAAGCCAAGCATGAGCTGTGAAACCAGGTACAGAAACATCCTGTGTTATTTTGTTCAGCAGGTAACTGTCGATTTCTTAAACACGTTTAAACGACAAAGGTGAACAAGGAAAGTGTCTTTGATGATTTAAAAGATAAAATTAAAAAAGAGTTTTTAAACTGTACAAGCATATCTAGAGGACTTAGATATTTCAGGCTTAAAAAATACAATACTTGACGGTCTTTTTCTCATATACCAAAGAACGTTGCTACTATGATTTTTCTCAGTAGTATTTTATTATCAGCATTAGCTTGCCGTAAGAAAACGTGAACATTCACCTTCTCCTAGGTTTAGCGATGTATACTCTTAAATGCATGTTTGCATCAAACACACATGATAGGTATTATCCTTATTTACTGATGAATTTGTGTCTTATATCAAGGTCCTAAAGTTACACAAAATTGCTTCTGATTACACTACCAGTCACTGTGGTTTGTTGACCTATGACCAATCTTGGTAGCTTAATGATCACATATACTAATATAAAATCTGTCTTTTGTTAAAGAGGAATTGCCTAAACCTTGACATTGATAGAATAGGTGCCAGTTTGCTTTCATCTGATTATATGTTCATTTTTGCTTAATCATAGTAAGTTTTATACATTGGCCTCTGTCTTACTATCTAAAATAATCAAGAGAATTATTAAGGAGGAACATATGGCTTGAATAACTAAGTGGAAAATTCAGCTATCTTGGTAGAAATCTTGGACACAGTTTTTAAGAAAAGTCGTCGGTAATACCCATGAATGAAAAAGGCAGGTGTGTGGTCTAGGTCAAGGTTGGAGGCGGCGTTTGTCTTTTCTGTAGGGACAGGAGTCCTGTGCTCCAGAGGAGCCTCGTGTCTTCTCTGTCTGTTATTAAATATTCCACGTGCAGTGTTTAGAAGAGCACACACTACTTCATGTTCTTCCTTGAAATACGAGTTGTCATCCTCAGGCCAAATTATCCTCTAGAAAGTACACATCAGCTTTTTTTTTTTTTTTTTTTTCCCCCAATAGAGGCTAAGACAATACAAAATCAACTACACTAAATGAGCCAATTTGAGTTATGTTAATTATTCTTTGTTCTCTAGTTGTAATCAAATGGTTACAGGATTCTGGAACACTAATCTGAAAAGACAGAGCTTCATAAATGTCTTTTTCTAAACCCATGAAAGCTTACAACAGAGGTATTAGGACACATATTTATGGGAATACATGAACATTGTTAGACTGCACGGTAATCTTAATCAGGCATACATATTAAAATTTCACATAAAAGACTCTTCTTCTTTCATACAACCAATCAAAATTTTTTAAACTTCTGTTTTTTCAGTATATATTTTACATTTTCAATGTTTCTGGGTTTTTTTTTACATAATATAAGAATACTAACTCCTAATTTCGAATTTCCTGGAACTCTTGTGTGCCTCAGAATTGTAGACATCAGCCTACTGGATTGAAAATTTTGTTCCCCTCAAGTTAACATTCTTCATGGCTGACCACTCAGTACTGCAGCTCTTCCACTTATTTTCTTCCCTGACTCTGGGCTTGGACATCACACACACTCTGAGGTGATAAATATGGTCTCTCCAGTACCGCTGCTGTCACCTGAAATATATATACACAGGTGCTAAAGTGTTGTCACTGAACTACAGGATTAGAATCTTGGATAGGGCCAGCCAGATAGCTCAGCAGACTAAAGCTCCTTGTTTGGCAGAGTGCACCAACCAGGATTTGATCCCCAGCATGCTGTGCCAACCCCGACCCTGGGGAGCGCTGAGATGGTGATTGAGACTGGGTGTGGTGGCACACGCCTGTAATCCCAGTGTGTGAGAGGCTGAAAGCAGGAGAATCACTACCAGTCCAGTCTGCATAGTGAGACCCTGCAGATCCTGTCCTAAATTCATTAAAAAAGATAAAAAAAAAAGAAGAAGAAAAAGAATCTCTGGCTGTGGGTGAAATATTTAAACACCTCTCAGGTGTTTCTCAATCAACTATGTCATTTTGGAAGTCTTGAGCATGCAGACAAATTATATCATGGGTATGAGACTGCAAATGTTTGGTCAAGGTATTATGGGAGGACAGATACACAGATAAGAAAAACAATGAAAGAAAATCTCAGCATTTAGTCTTCTCTAAATCTCCTGTTCTCTACATATAATGAAGAAACATGGGGGATATTTGAGCATTAAGTAGTGTAATAGGCCAAAAAGGGCTGGTGAGATAGCTCAGCAGACTAAGCACCTGCTCAGGCAAGCGCAGGGACGGCTTCAGTCCCCTGCAACATGTGCTGCTCCTGTCCCACCTCCGGGCGTGCTGAGCTGGCCGCCAGAGACCAGGCATGGTGGCGCACAGCCATAATCCCATCACTGGGGAAGCTGAGAACAGGAGCGTCACTACAAGTCTGAGCTGCATAGTGAGACCCTGGACCAAATACATTTAAAAAAGAAAATAGACCACAAGCATGTACCATGTAGTACTGTGCTAATAGTATAAGAGCTAATAGCAACTTTTCCTCATTTTTATTTTTGATATTCATGCATTCATTCAGCTATTTTTAAGTTTCTCCAGTGATTCAGCCTGATACTGAATACTAGCAATGTGAAGAAAAGTAAAAATAGGTACAACTGGTACCCATCTGTCATTCTAGCACTTGGGAAGCTGAAGTCAGAGGATTGCTCCAAGTTCAAGGTCAGCCTAGTGTTACGGTTTGTATCTAGTTGTCTCCTCAAAGCCTCATGTAAATCATGGGACTGTGAAGCACAGAGCTCGAGAGGTGGGGTCAAAGGACAGGGTGGGGCTTGAAGGGGCGTGGCCAAGAGGCACAAACTGTTCAACTGACAGCACGCACTGTCAGAGGTCCTTCCTTCACCCCACCAAGCCGGCGGTCTCTCAGAGGTATGGAGCAAATCATCCTGGACACAGTGGCAACTGTGAACTAAATCAACCTTTCCTTCCCTAAGTTTGTGTGTCGGATATTTGTCCCAGCAATAAGAGAAAAGCTACTAAGACACGTAGGCTTATAGTGAGACTCTATTTAAAAAAAAAACTATGATTCCCCTTTCAGGGAGAATAATGGTTAAAAGTGACATTAATCATGGAAATGCAAAAAAGGTATGTAAAATAATAAGTGAGAACACTAGAAATGACAGAGGGGATGCTAAGGGAATACAACAACAGAAAAATTTGACCTAAGCAGAAAAAAGAAATAGGAAATATTTAGCAGAGAAATCTAGAGGAGGAACAGAATGGTGATACAACTGAACTACCTTTCAGTATGCACTGAGTTACCTGTGCTTGCCATGAATGCCTACTGTGTTCATCATTTTGCCTCAGAAGTCTTTAGAAAAGGTGTCCATTATCTTGGTACAGATGAGGAAGCTTAGGCTTGGATAAGTTAAGTGGTGTGAGTGAATTCTCACATGATTTAGCAAGTGATATGTTTACCATGAGGAGCCCGCTTGGTTCCAGTCAAGCATTACGAACGGGAATGCACTTAGCCATCACTCTACTCTGAAGGGGAGATGACTGCGCCCTTCATAACATTGTCCTGGGTGCTGCTTGTAAGAAGATGTTAGCAGGTGGGCATTAGCACTCTGGGAGACTGAGGCAGGAGAACCCAAACTGGAGCCCAACTGGGGTGATTTAGTGATTAGCAAGACCCCGCCTCAAAATAAAAAAGGGGCCAGGGAGGTAGCTCAGCCACGTACTCGGATTCAGTCACTGGTGCTGATAAAAAAAAGAAGTTAGGTATTAAGTCCATAAAGCTAGGAATAAGGAGCAAAAGGAAAGAAGACTACAAAGATAATTTCTCACTTCCAGTTCTACTGTGGGTGCAGAACCATTAGTGTAAATCCCACTATGGTAGAAGTAGTAAAATGAAAGCTTCTGAGATTTCATTTCTTTCACAAAGGAGTAAATCAAAATCAACTCTATCTTCAGAGAAATTATAGTTGAAATCTCTATGTTAAAGGCTTGAAAGATGAAGATTAATGATTCTTATCACACTCCCAGTTAGATTAATGCAGAAGACAGATGTAACTTGGAGAATAATGGCAGGTTATAATGGGCTTAATTAGGTGGTGAATTTAATTACAGTAGCTTTTCTTGATGAGGTCTTCTTTGCAGAGGAAAATCATTACGGTCCTTTACATAACTATTAAACAGATGACTATTTTCCACTTTTGTTCAGTGAACAGAAACTAGCAAAATTGTGGGAAGCCGCTGAGCTGGAGATCAGCCATACTTTCAGGGCTAAAGCAAGGCCAGCCGTGAGGACACGGAGCTCCAGAGGTGAGCCACATGTCCAAGTACTGGCACTAAGGCCAGTCCAGCAGTGTCTGGCCTTGGGGTTCATCCCTGATAGCTGCAGCACAGATGGCTCTGAGAATATTTTGCTTTCAGTATTCTCAGCAAAACATCAAAACATTCCACTTCCGGTCCAGTTATGCACTTCTGCTCCTTTTTACAGTGTATAAATAGAAGGCAGACCATGTTGGGTTGTCATTGCCTCTTCATCAGAGAAACCAGGCCCCATGCATTCTCAGCTTTTCTTTAGTCTGTGTCCTTCATTTTTCTTAGTCTCCCATTGCTCCTTTAGGAACCCTGCTGCCTGCATGGGTTGAGGCACAGGCCTGATTTGTTTTTACCTGAAAGGGAAAATAGTGCACCTTACTAGTTTGCCTGAAGGCCCAAGCTATTGTCCAACTTTGTGTTATAATTTTATCTAAGGACCATTTGGCTATTCCCATGGCCCACAGAACAATACCAGACATTGATTTACCACATTTATCACCTCCTGATGAGAGTAGGAATAAAAGAAGTAAAAAAAAGGCTAGAAGCCTTTTTAAGACATCTGTAGACAGTGAACAAAGAAAAGTATCCTTTTTTTTTTTTTGGTATAAGAGATTGCGCTCAGAGCCTTGAACTTGCCAGGTAGGTGCTTATGCTGCTGAGCTATCTCCTTGGCCCAAAGTTAAGTATCTTGACAATACATTATATGTCTTTGCAGTATTTGGGGAATATGGAAGCATCTGCCTCAAAGTGAAATAGAAGTTGTTGCCTGGACCTGCTACTCAAAGAAAAAGCTATAATCTTTTGGAATTAAATGCTGTATACTTTAGAAGTGTTATGGTTTGTGTCTAGTTGTCTCCCCAAAGCCTCATGCAGTCATGAGGCAGGGACTTCTAGAGTTTGAGACTAACTCATGATCCACTGGGATGATGTGTTTTAGGACTCCTGGGATTATGGATCTTAGTGCTGCTGGGATTATAGGTATGTGTACCTTCCTCAGCTTGGGACAACAGTCATTATAAGAGAGACAGAAAAACAGACTCTCTCTGTTGTATTGTTGCAGTTCTGCCGCCATGAACTGCTGCTCTTTGCCATGTGCCAGTCTGCCTTGGAGTCAGCCAAATATGGACTGAAACCTCCAGTAACTGTGAGCTAAATAAACTTCTCCTTCCTTCCTTTTGGGCATCAGGTATTTGTCCTATTGCTGTGACTAACCTGACCATGGAGATTACAAGTTTTTGGGAATGGCTTATTGGAAGAGATAGGAAAGGTTTGGAGAGGTCATCTACTTATGAAGATCTGGAAAAGCTTCGGCTGTTCTGTGGGGGAGATTCTGGTCAGAGTTCAGACCACAAGACTGACAGAACGCTTGCCTGTAAAGACCAGGTTGGGGAGGTTTCTGCTGGGAAGAAGGACTACATTGGTTGTTGGACTCCAGATGATTTGTGCTATGGCTTGGCTGAAAGTCTGTCTGAATTTTGCTTGTGCCCAGAGACATTTTCTAAGACTGAGATTAAGCATGGAAGACTAATTAATCTTTCAAAAGATATTTCAAAGCAGTGAACTATAGGGGTGGTGGCATGGTTGTTATTGGGGGCTTTTAGCCAGATGTATGTTGAAAATCAAGAGCAATGAGCCAAGCAGGATGATTTAAAATGTTGTGAGTTTCACCAGAAAGGAAGCATCAGGAGAGCTGTGGACTGCAGAGATGGAGCTGAGAGGATCTCCATTGCTGGGAGGGAATGAGAAAATTGAAAAGATGACCTGAGGACATCACAGGAAGTGGCAGCTCTCCACCCTTTACAGACCCAGCATTGCAAAGGAGAGGGACTTTGCCTTGAGAATAAATCCGCAGATCTTGAAGTTCCAGAATGGTGGTAGCAGCCACACCAGGTTCCAAAGTGGTGCTGGCATGGAGAATTTGTTCCTCGGAATCAGGGTCAGAGTGTTCTTCAATCCAGACACTCGACCCCTACAGCCAAGAGAGAAGGAAGCCTGGCTACTGCTCCAGCTGGCAGCAGACCGTGGCATCATCCAACCGGCATTGATTTTAGGTGCATTCAGAATGCAGGAGTTGTGAGGTTAAGAAGGCCTCCACCTGAATTTTAGAAGTAGGCCTGGGAGGCCAGGCAGTGTGTGAAGCAGAGAGTGAGAAGCCAATGCAATGGAAACCCCAGAAGTTTGAAAAAGTAAAAAACATGGATCATCTAAGGTAAACTGCAAAGAGAAAGCAAAGCTGGCCTAAGAGAGAAGCCATTGGAGCTACCACCATGAGTACCTTAGCGGCAGAACCATGTAAGACCTTTGGAGCTCACAACTTAGTGCAGATTGCTTTAAATGTTCCAGTTGGAGCTATGGGATTTAATGTTTACCCTGCTGGATTTTGGGCTTGTTTAGCACCAGTGTTTTGTATTCTTCTGTTGTTTGCAACTTTTGGAATGGTAATGTTTATCTTCTGCCTTTGAATGTTGGATGTGTTTAACTTTTCTTTTGTATAGGAGCTCACAGCTAAGAGTTTGCCTTGAATCTTGGAGGACACTTTGGACTTGGACTTTTCAGCAATGCTGAAACTGTTGGGACTTTGGCAACTCCTAGAGATGGACAAAGATGTCTTTTGCACAAATTGATGTGCATGAGACTTTGGGGGTCCAGGGGCAGAAAACTATGGCTTGTGTCTAGTTGTCTCCACAAAGCCACATACAGTCATGGGGTGGAGACTTCTAGAGTTTGAAACTAACTCATGACCCACTGGGATGTTGTGTCTTAGTACTCCTGGGATTATGGATCTTAGTACTACTGGGATTATGGATGTGTGTACCTTCCCCAGCCTGGGACAATAGCCATTATAAGACAGACAGAGAAACAGGCTCTCCCTGTTACCATTGTTGCAGTTCTGCTGCCATGAACTGCTGCTGGCCTCTGCCGTGTGCCACACAGCCTTGGAGCTGGCTGAGCATGAACTGAAACCTCCAGTAACTGTGAGCTAAATAAGCCTTTCCTTCTTTCCTTTTGGGTGTCGGGTATTTGTCCCAGCAACAAGAGAAGAGTAACTGAGACAAGAAGTAACAGATTTTACTTCTATATTTGCTTTATAATCCTAAAACTTTTCAGAGGAGGACAAAACTTTCAAACTGGTCCAGATGGGAAGCTTTGTTCATCTTGCTACACCTGCAGGTGTAGGGGTGCACAAGCATCTGTGTCTGACTGGGAAGCTGGGTTCACTTACCTTAAGCCTCAAGAGAGAAACCTACAGTATGGGGTCCTGAACACAGGAAATAAACTGATTTCTTTGAGCAAGTATTCATTTGGAAAGTGGCTCTTAGTTGCAACTGGCTCGATAGAGACCCTAAGAGCAAGGGATGATGGGACAAATGACCCGAGTACCACTCATACATTGCTCTATCTTGAATCAAGTAGGAAGAAAAGAGGGAGGAAGAAAGAGAAAATAGCTAATATGAATGCTGTTTCAGGGAGAATAAATAGGCTCTCAAAACTGGTTGTGGGATCAAGAATCAGGACTAGGGATGGGCCCTTGAGATGACCAGCTTGAGTAGTTGAAAGTTGTTTTTCAACTCGACTAATTATATCTATCTATCTATCTATCTATCTATCTATCTATCTATCTATCTATTTATCTCTATGTGCATGTGTGTGTATTTCCTCTGCCCTGCATCATATCCTCTTCCACACTCCCACTACAATTAGGCTAACTGTTATAGTTATCTAGTACCTACCTGTGATTAGAGGTGACACAACTCAGTTCTGGTTTGGAGCCATCCCTGGAGACACCTGCCACCCACCTGGT
>PVKN010032278.1:0-12294 GCA_004027915.1 Capromys pilorides
TGGGTGGCCCAGGGCTTGGGGTGGGATAGGGACAGATTCTCTTTCTAGTCTAGAATCTTTACTTATCAGGACACCAAGTTCTGGCCCCCATATCTATCAAATTCTATCTTAAGTTAGGGACGTGGAGAAGGGCTGGCCGCCCTTCAGAAAGCTGTGCAAACGGACTCACAATATGATGGGCTGGCAGTATTAAATTAAGTATTCAGCAATCACAGATCTCACAGCACATTCCAGAACAATGGAGAGAGAGAGAGAGAGAGAGAGAGAGAGAGAGAGAGAGAGAGAGAGAGAGACCCATGGCAGTTGCCAGTTGAGCCAGTATGTAAAGCCTTTTTAATTCAACAGAACCCCTTTTTTTATGGTATTCAGGATGTGTCTCTGGTTTTTTGAGCGGTCACATGATCTCCTGTCCAGATGTGAGGTGCATATCTGCGACCGGACCAGCCCCAAACCGCACTCTTTCCCTCCGCTTGTAGCTTGTTACTGTAACTCAACCGTACTCCGCTGGGCTACAGAAGCCCCTCATTAATGTGTGGTACAACAACAATAACATAGGGAGGATGAGTTAACCCAAACACTCGCAGGAATCTGGAAGCGTGCAGAGAGGGAGGGCAGGGCCGGAGCTGGAAGCCCCGCCAGCTCTGCTCGGTTTCTCCCTCAGCACCACACCGCCCTGTAAGGAAACCCTGCAAGAGTGCGGCGGGACGGAACTTCCCTTTTCTCACCTACTGTAAACGGTTTTCACCCCAGGACAAGGCTTCCTGGAACGTTCTTCAGGAAATTAGCAAATGCCTCTGCTTGGAACGTCAGGTTGCAGGAACGCACGGCCAGGCCAGAAAGCGGCTCCAGAACCGCAGAGGGCCGGGCTCTGGGCTTCGCGGGAGTTTCCGGGAGCCCAGACCTTGACCACAGGAGGCACAGCGAGGAGCCAGCCTCCAGCCCTGTGCCAGCGACCTTCGGGAACCAGCCCGGCAGGCTGCGCAGCAGGCTTGCAGCAATCAAGAAGATTCTGGAAGCCTCAGTTTCTTCCTATGCAGTGGAGACGGTAACAGAACCGGCCCCGAGGGACTGTGCCTGGGATAAACCCAGGCAGACCACTGTAGCAGAGCCCACTTGTTCTAGAACCACCAGCACTGACTGGGCTCCTACTATGCACCATCTGCCTTAGAGACGTGGCACTGCGACACAAAACGGAGGAGGGGAGGAAAGCCTGCTGGAGGGCGGTGTGTGGGGAGTGGGCACCAATTTTAATTTCTAAAAAATTTTTATTAACCCATGTTTTGCAGTACATAATGGCCACGTTTATCCTGAGGAGTGGGTACGTGGACATAACACAGTTTAATTTTTCTTCCCTCTCACATCTCTCCCTTCACCATTTAAACTGAGAAGGACAGGCCCAGTTGAGAAGGCGGCTTGGCAATTCCTAACTAACCAGGTGTGATGGCACAGGCTAGTGAGCCCAGCCTTGGACAGGCTAAGGCAGGAAGATGGCTGCCAGTCTGAGGGCCTACCTGGACTACATCGTGAGCTCTCACAACTCTACCTGGAGACCCAGAAGTTACCTCTGTTGGTACTGGGGTGCAGTGGGTCACCCTTTTGCAGGAGACCCTACCCACTGAGTCTAGTAAAGCAGAGTCCAGATTCCCCGCTGGGCCACTGTGACGCCCCATCAGGGACCAGTCCTCTATTTGGGGAGACCAAGCTCTTGTGGCCTACAAGCCCAACCTCGAGGTGCCCTCCCACCCCATCCACCAGAGGACACTTTTCCCCTCCCTCCGAATGCCAATCCCTCCAAATCCTCCACACTGGGCTGGGCTTGACTTCAGCGCCAGCCGTGAGAGGGGAGATTTATGTCCACAACTTTCTGTGGACAGGGCTTCACAGAAGACGTATTGTTCCAGGCAAGATTTTCAGCAGGGTAGTGGAAGAGGCCAGAAATCTCCTCGCTGGCAGTAGTGTCGCATTTCTTTGAAGCTTTTGACTTTGAAAAAGAAATCAAGAAAAACCTGTAACCATTTCAGCTGAGTGGAATGCAGAGCCCTGTATTTCATGTGGAAGTCCATGCAAGCATGTGACATGGTACCCGCATACACATGTTAAATCACAGGGTCAGAAGGGCGTTATGGTGAGGGCGGGATTTTTCTCTACCAATGCTGCCCTATGAATTGTGCCTACGTAAGAATGACACACACCAGTGTCAGGGAAAAGTCCCTGAATGAGGCAGAGGGGACAGACAACACCAGATCTTTGTCCATGACCTAAAGGGTGATGATTAATTTTACAACATTGCATTGCATATAAGGCGAATGTAAAGGTAAAGAAGTTAATAAAACCTGCTTCCTTTCACCACCTCGTTAGAAATCCCTGGAACACAGTGTTTTATAATTCAGACCTGAAGCGTTTTCCCCTCCTTGCCATCCAGTGTTTACTGTGCTAGGTTCTTTTTTTTTTTTAGCAGCCAAAATATGCCATTTATTATAATGAAAATTTGTGGCAAAATGCTCAGATGTATTTTAACCCTGATCATGTCTAAAACATGAGTTGTTCTTCACTCCTGAGGCATACTCTGATTTTAATTGTTGTTCTTGTGAGAATGTGATGGAGTAGGGAGAGTCATGTTCTAGGAATCAAGAAACATGGTCACCTCATAGGTGGGTTGTTTAGAGTTGTGGTCTCAGTCTGTTCTTCCGTGAAATGGGAGGATTGTCAGAGGTGGATGTTGAAGGTCTTTTCCTTTGGAAAGAGCACATCAAAGTAGCAGAGGGGGACTTTAGAACTCTGAGAGAAGAGAGGTCTGCTCCTTCAGCCTCTTCCTCAGCAGTCCACCTCGACCTTGTCTGGATTTGAGGATGGTCGTCAGTGAAGTTTACTCAGAAAATGGGTAGAAATGACAGGTGTGGAGGGACAGGCACAAAAGATACTAGCAAAAAGTGATTTTTCTCTTTGGGGTGGGCTCGTCCTCCAGCCCTGCCCCCTTGCCCATAGGTCAGCAGAACCAGGTGCATGGTGGGCATGGCTCCCATCCGCATCTGTGCACCAGGTCAGCAAACCTGGCTTCCAATAACTCAGCTTTCCTGGACTCTGCTGGGCTGGAATAAACTCTTGCACTTAGCCCAGCACAGTGGCCCCAGGGGTCAGCGAAGCTCACACGGCTCCCAGCTGCTCTCTGTCCACCGTCACTGAGCAGTGCCAGCTCGGGGCTGGGTGGCTCTGTGAGCCTGGCATTGGGAGGCACCCAGAGCTTTGCTTGATCCAGGAAGGCTGTGATGAAGAGGGTGTGGAGGTGGAGGTGGAGGAAGCAGGGCTGGTGCTGTGTGAAGCCAGGAAGTTTCAGTTCCCAGAGAAGTGTTGTTTCAGCCTGGCAGGCCACATTGCTTCCCTCCTCCGGAGGGGAGCTGTGACTTTCAGGTTGAAAGCTGCTCAGCGGGGCTGAAACCACAGTGCTTGAGGCACACTCTCGGGTTGAGTCTCAGACAGGACAAGGTGAGAGGTTCCTCATTCCCACTGCTCACCCCCACGGCTGCAGCTGGGCCCGCCTGCGGTCCCGCATGGCTTTCCTCCCCACGCTGGCAACACAAGGAGGTTGAAGCAGAACCCTCCTGTGAGCCTAGTCCTGACCTGGGACAGAGGAGCCTAAGACACTAGTGGGCCCCCAAATGTCACCCCTGGGCATAATACAGCACACCCTGGGACTGAGAATGGTGTTCTGCAGATAATCTGGGGTTGATCCCCACCCCCCATTACATACAGCTTCCCATCCATGAGTTTCACAAACAGGCCAATTACCGAGCTCTTTCTTCAGGCAAATGTTAAAAAATTTGTTTTAATTCCTCATGTTTGTCTTATTCCCCAAACCACATGGTCTGTGACATGTTAGTCAGTAGATAGTAGTGCAGTGGCCATAGAGTGCTGCGGGGCTTCTAAAGGACTGAATAATGGGTTAGTTAAGAAGTGTTCAGGGAATCAAGAGACACCCAAACACTCAAGGAAAGAGTGTAAAGAAGCCCTCGCATCTAGAGCGCACAGAAAGGAGAGGCAGGAGGCCTATGGAGTTGCACTGTGGGTCATCAGACCCACCTGGCCCAAAGTTTGATCCCGGATTTCCTCTTCCACTGTAATTCTCTGAGTATAAGAGGTCCCACCCCAGTGGCAGCAACCACAGAGCCCCTCAGTACTGCCGTTATCTGACTGAGGCCATCGTCCAATCCAAAGCACATCTGCACATCCTGTGCCCTCCTTGGGGGACCACACCCCCTTATCCTTGTTCCGAAGACTTCTAAATGGAAGGATAGAAGAAAATAGGGAAGCAGGGGAGAACTCACTGAGATTCCTCCATGCAGGGAAGGTAACTGTGACCAGGGTCACTCTGATTTCCCCAAATTAATTAGTGAATATCCTGATAGAATTCCCACTGCAGGTTGTACTATTTTAGATAGTGATCACTTATGGGAAAGAGGTGAAATCAGATGGGGTGCAGCCTGGGAGGGGACTCTATAGAATTCCTTCAGACTCTGCCCTTGACAGCATGGCTTACAGGCAGTCAGAGTGACCAAACTGGCCATGCTGTACATGTAGAGAGCCCTTGATAGACACTATCAAGTGGGCTTTGCTTTGTTTTGTTTTGTTTTGTTTTGTTTTGTTTTGTTTTGTTTTGTTTTGCATTCTTACTCTAGAACAAAAACCATGTAAGACTTGTAAGGTTTGATGCTGGCTCAATATTGAATCAGCTGATCTTTGACCACAAGAGCTAATTCCACCAGAAGCGCGTGGCCCACAGCTCTCCATGGACACAGGTAGAACTCTGCAGAGTCACTCCAGAGCTGGTCAACTAGTGCGGGTCTCACCATTGTGTGGGAAACTCTGCCCTGCTGTGAGGGCAGTTTGCAGCTTAGGAGGCCCAGGTTTAGACAGAAGGAGGTCAGCTGGTACAAATCCCTGAGGTATGAATCTACTCTTAGCCTGGACCCCAGCAGGCCCTTTTATCAAAGCCAACGTCGCAAGGGGACATGTGCCCACATTCCACAAACCCCCTGAGCAATTGCTACCAATTTCCCCTGTGCCTAGCCTCTCCTTCTTCCATGGAAGTAAGATCTGTTATTCTGGAATGATCCCTCAGCCATCTTTGCAGTTTGCCATGACTTTATAATGCAGTTCTCACCACTGGAATTAACACAGCGTATGGGCCTTCCCAGAAGTGGTTTGTAAAGCAGTGTTATGGTCTTTCCACTGCCCCTCCCCACCAGCTGTTTTTCGTCTCACTGTCTAATGTAGACACCGTGGCTGGAGCTCCAGCTGCCATCTGGGACAGTGAGATAACCCACACCGAGGAGAAGGTTAAAATTAAGGACACTCAGGTGCCTGCAGCCATGGACTGACCAGCTGTGAATGTCTCGAAGATAAGATGTAGCTAAGGTCCTACCTTGTCTCTGCAGCTGCACACAGCTAAGTCTAACTGTGACATATTTCCTTAATAGTCTGTGGGTAGTTTCTCACTTCCTCTTCTAATTTCTCCACTATTTCCTTTTCCAACAATTCTAATTGCTCAGTTCATAGAAATAACATTAGTGAGCACTTACAGAGTACTTAGTCTATGTAGGCACTTAGGCTAAACACGCTAAGCCCAGGAATTAGTTCACTCGTTATAACAGCCTTTAAAGTAGATGCTTCCTTTGGTTCCAGGACATCTACTCTAAGAACGCTTGCCATAGCATAAGATGTGAAGCCACCCCCACCAGCAGCTGTCTGGCTGAGCAACTACGTGTCTCTGTGGCTTTGTATTGGAAGAATCGTGCAGCTTCTTAGGTTGTGTATTGACGTAGAGAAATCTCTCAGTTCTCCAAGTTCACTGGTTCTGTGAATAGAAGACACTGAGAGACTGAGGTAAGGAATGAAGATGCGCCCCACACGCTCCACTCCTCTTTCTGAGAAAAGAAGGAAATGAGACCTTTTCATAGATTCTTGCTACCTTTGTTCTAGCTTGAGTCCAGAGTCCTGTGAAAAATCAGTCAGAATTTGCGTTCTCTGTATTTCTGGCTCACCGAGCCTCCCCTCCGCCCTCTCAGGATTCAGTCAGCCCTTTCCAAATTTACACCACTGTGATACACAGCCAGGGCAATGATGGCAAAATAAAAGAAAGGACCCCATTTTACTCATGTTTCCCCCCAAATTTCTGGAGTCTTAACAGTAAAGAATCCTGTAGGAGAAACCTGGCTCAACTGCACGATATCGTGTGAGTCCTGCCCTCACTTTTTCTCCCAGCAGTCAGTTTCCTCATATTTCAGTTGGGCTTGGTGAGATCTGGCTCAGGGGTCCTCAGGACAGTTGCACACCACAGCAAGGTGTATGGTGACAAACAAGATTGTCCACCTTTCCACCCGAGCCTCACATATTTTCTGTCTCACGTGATCATCATCACAGTTCTGTGAGGTGCGTGACAGGGAGGCCATTCTCACCCAACAGAGGAGGATGCAGAGACTCAGAAACAAAGACACCCTCACACCCCAGAGAGGAGACCCCGGCCTGGCCTTCTGCACACAGTAGAGCCAGATACAGGAACAGTGCCCAACTTGGACTCTGGGACCAGGCAGCCTGGATGCAAGTGACACCACACCTGTCACCATAACCTGTGTGACTCCTGCCCTTTAGCTCCCTCATCCAAGATGCAGGGATCACTACAAGATTCAGAGACTGATGCACTGCTTTTTAGCACTATTTTGCTTGAAGTTTAGAAGTCTCATTTTCTAATCTCTCCACCTTTCCTGGAGGACAGCTGTGTGCCTGGGTTTATTCTTGTCTCTGTGCTTGGGGTCCATGTTCCAAACCTCAGAACAGAAAGGGAGGTTTCTGAATCCCACTGGCTCCTCCATGGCTCCATAGGGTGCCAGACCTGTGGCTCTGGGCTCCTAGAGGGAGAATTTCCACCTCGGACCCAGAAACACAGACTAGACCATGCACTAGATAGCTGGAAGAAGGTCTTGCACCCATTACCCAGGCCACCACACCAGCTGCCCGGGCAGCTGCACTGAAAACTCTCCTGAGCGGGATCAGCCTGCTCCTGTATACATTTACACAGGGATGAAGGGGATGAATTGGCTTGATTCACAACTGCTCCTGTTTAATTTGGAGCCAGGAGTGCCCAGCTGCCAAATGGAACAGCTGTCTTAGAAAGTGCTTGTGTATTTTAAAGGAACACTGCATGCATTTCACAAGAAATTTCCTCTGTGTGTTTATTTCCAGTGGCACAAGTGCCCAGCATTGGTAAGTGTGCTGTTACTCATCCGTCCTTGCTGGACCCAGATGACAGGCTCACCTGGAGCCACAGGGCCAAGGGCGACTGCAATGACTTGGAAATCACTTGGGTCCCCTATGTTTCCTATTGTTCAGAAGGTGATGGGAAGGAGATTGGGCCAGTTTTGTGGAATGAAATATTGTAGCATTGTTGGCCACTTCCAGGAGTCCTACCTGCTTGGTGACATATTTGGTATATTGCTCAAACCATCACCAGGATGCTTCTTATTTAGATGTTGTTTTGTAAGTTCAAATCCTTCCATACCCCTCCCACCAATCTCTATGCACAAGAAAGCCCAGGTTGATGTGGAGAATCTCAGAATTCAGCCCCAGTCAGAAGAAATGTTGGGGAGACACAAGTTCAAGTCCTGGGTCTTTAACCTTGAACAAATCTTAGCCCCTTTGACCTTCAGGTAATCCCTCTTGCAGAAAGATGATGCCCAACACCTGCATAGCAATGCCTTGCTCTCGCCTACCACAACTCACTACCAAATATATTTCCCACCAATATCTCATATAAATATGCCAACCCTGGCCACCAAGGTGAGCATGGGCCACTAGATGTCTTGGGCATCCTACACCACCATAGAAAGATCAGGAACCCCTGCATGAGTAGAACAGAAAATCCAGAGAGAGGAAGCCTGCAGTTGGATGTTCTGGCACAAGGAGATATCTTGGCCCTGCACAGGTGACCTTGCTGTCAGCCCCTCTTCTGACACACAGCTGTTGCTTGGTATGTGGGTGACTCTTTGCCACCCTTGGGATTAAATGCCAATCCCTCACTTCATGCCCAGAAGTTTCAATAAGAACATATCCATAGCTTAAGTCTATATTCGGCAAGTGATTTTTTTTTTTTCAGTACTCAGGGCCTTCTCACTAAGCTACTGGGACAGGATTTCATTAAGTCACTAAGTAAAATCACCCAAGGTTGGGCTCAATATGTGATCCTCCAGCCTCAGCCTCCCAGAGTACTAACCTCGGCTCAATCTTACAATTTCCCCACCCTAGCTTTCTCAGAGTTGCGCACAACAACTGTAATTGCACACAATTGTTCTTGATTAGAAATTGACCTTTTTAAATTATTTTCACAATACACATTGCAAGGATATGAAGCATGGCAAAATCTTGTGACCTATAGAGAAGTAAATAAAAATAGACCAAATTATCTTAGCGATGTGTGTAAATATGTATAGATCTTTATTTCCCTTCCTTCTTTTCTCTTTTCCCTCATTCCAGTTGTTCTTTCCTTTTGAGCAGTTTCTTTCCCTTTCATCATACCTAGTGTGCCTTTTGGATCATATTTGCTCTTCTGGTTTCTTACACTAGGGAGACAATGATGTTTAGACACGCAAGTCTGGTTTATTTCACTTATGCGTATGGTCTCTAGTCATATCCATTTACCTATAAGATCCTTCAGTATATCTTTCTTTATAACTGAGTAGTGTTCCATTCTGTATTATTTTTATTGGGTTTTCTTCTCTCTGTCTTTTAAAGAAAGGCCCAGTCCTGTCCATGGCAGGGGTCAGGATTTGATCAGCATAAAATGGTCACATTTCTCACAAAGTGAGAAGAACATGCAAAGGAAAATCCTGGGCTTACAGCTCTCCTTGAGCTCCTTTGGGCTATAGGACTGTGTTGCCTAGAGAAGGAGGGAAGGATAGAAGAATGAATCCTGGGTTCCAGGCATAGCAGGATTGAGAGTTGCATGTTGTCACATAGCTGTGTCTTCCTCTCTCATTTTTTCTGCACTTGGCTCTGGTTCAGTGCTCACTGAGGCAGAAAGAGGCATTCAAGGGGTCAGGGAGCATGGGAGAGTGGCAGTCTCATGTCCTAGAGATCGAAACTTTTCTGTCAGCTTCTTCACGAAACACTAAATGCTGGAATTCAAATACCATTCTAGAAGGTTCCAGAATCTTCACCAAGGTTCTCAAGGCATGAATCAAGTTGAAACACTCTGCGGAGTGTGCAGGGGTCAGATGGGAGGGTGGGAACATGGCCATCTTTTGCTTCCTAAGTACATGTGCCCACCCTCTATGGGGTGAAACTCCATTGTATCAACAGGCTTGGTTTGGAACCTGCTCCCGGGGTTAGGGAAGTGCACTCTGGATGTGTCTGAGGACTTGGGGGGCTGTACCTGGTTCACGGTTCCTGCTCTGGTGCTGTTGCCTTGCTCCATTTCCCAGCCTCTCTGAACTAAGCAGCTGTTTCACCAGACCCACCCGCCATGATGGTTCTCCCTTGGAGCCAGTCGAACAAGGTCCAAAATCTCTGCAGCTGTGAGGCATATAAACCTGTGCCCCTCTGAGGAACTTGACATTGGGGCTTGTGTTCTGGAAATGGGAAATTGACTGATGTACTCTATGCCCTCCCACTTGGACCTCGCACACAGAGCATCCTGGGTGGATCCTGCTGTTCTCCCACCAACTTCAAGTCTCTGGAGGTCAAGGGTCAGCCATGGCTGCTCTGCTACTGCATCCATGGTGCAGATGGATAGAAACTTCCAGAGACCAGGATTCAGCCTGCTCTCAGCCCTCTCTGCCCTGCCCAGAGTATCTCTCTCCTGTCCCATGGGCCTATCTGATGGAAATGTGGTCCATCTGTGTCAGAGTAGGTAGAGGCCAGCACCCAGACAGCTGCAGGAGAAAACACCTGTGTGGATACCCTACTTGGACTGCCAAGACCTGGACTCCACAAGCGTCTCTTCTGGTTCTCAGTCCCTTCTCCATTCTGCAAGACAACCCTCTCCTAAATGTTATGGGCCATTTGCATTTCATCTTTGTCCTACTATTTTTACTATCTGGAGAGCAATAGATGCTAGATATACATACACACACCACATACACCTACTTTTATGTAGTGATTTTAAGTTGTACGTGAGTCTTGATCCTTGAATAGGTGGAATTTTACTATACATATTCTGCAACTTAGAATATTGATTTCTGTTGATAAGTTAGGAGGACACATCCTTTTCAGCACTGTATAGTATTCCATGGTGTGAGTTTCTCATTTGTTTGTTTTAGCATTGATGGGCATTTAGTTTGTCCCTCCTTCTGTTGTAAGAATGGTGATATAAATACAGTGAACCCTTGTCTGATGACCTGAATTCATTCCCACAGGCTGCTTTTAACTCAAAAGGCTCAGGTTTCTCCACACAGCCTTCAAAATCTCTCCCCTATATACAGGTAGGTCTCAGTGTCCTTGGAGAGACATTGGCCCAGTATTTCTCAGTGAATTCCTACCAGAACTCTTTAAGGGTTAAATCTGTATCTGAGACCATCTGGAAGCACAAGCAGCCAGCATTCTGGCCATAATTCAAGACTTTGGTCCTCAGTTAAAACTAAAATTCTGCTTATAACCCAAAGTTGTTCATATGCTGGGCTGACTGTAACTCGAGGGTCTACTCTATCCTAATCTCTTGGTGTGTTCCTGTGTTCCTTAAGACTGTAAATAGCAAAGGACATTTTGGTCAGCTTGTGCTACTAGAACAAAAGATCCCAAATCATGTGGCCTGAACAACAGAAGTTGCTGCCTCACAGGTCTAGATTTTCGAATTCCCAAATCATGTGGCCATTATGATTGGTTCCTGCTCAGGGCCCTCTTCCTGTCTTGTAGACGGTTATTTTCTTTTTGTGTCTTCACAGGGCAGAGAGAGAGAAACAGAGGTTTCTTTTCTTACAAGACCACTGATTTCATCACAAAGGCCCCAGCCTCCTACTTTGGTCTAATCATTCCCCAAAGGTTCTATATCCTACCAGTAGGGTGGGCACAGGGAATTCAGGCTTCAACATATGGATGGGGAGCACACAGCCAAGCCCACAGCCTAGCAGATCTGCTGGCCCATGGTGTGCGAGCATCTTCAATGTGATGAGACGATGTAACCATTGTCTACAGAAATCAATTGCAATCCATGCTCTGTAACAGCATCCTAATAGCTGCCTCTCTGAGAAATGGCCTGAACCGCTTCATTCACCCACTAGGAATTCACCCACCATGAATGAGCCCAGTGAACACTGTGACCTGGGAAGGGACAAGAGCCCCAGAATCACCTCTCCCCTGCCCTCCTCAGGAGAAAATGAAGACCTAGGAAGCTGTGCCATGGGCTATGCTAGAGCCCTGGCCTGGTGCAGTTGCAGCTGGGATGCCTTTCTAGTCCTGGTCCTGAGGTACCAAGAGGAAGTGCTCACCAAGGTCCAAGGAGAAGAATTTAAATTGTCAAGGAAGAATCACCTGTTTGGGGAGTTTACTGGAGGTTACTTAGAGGTTCAATCAAAGCTAGAAGCACCAGCATTTCACAGCCAATGAGAACCAATGCCTTATTATCTGGTTTTCCAGGGCTCAGTCTGCGAGTATTTATTGAGCAGGAGCAATATTGGATGTTCTGATGCAATGCATGGGGGGTAAAACCAGACTTCTCCAAATTTCCTTTCAAGCAAGTGAATGATAGACAAAAACCTAAACCAACCCCTCTTCCAGTCTGACTGCCAAAGGCAACCTCCAGTCAGAGTGGAATGTTCCCTCTGAGAATCTAGAACCTTCCATGTCTATCTTTCCTGTGTCCTCCCCTGAAAGTGTGTGTTCATGCAGCAGGACAGGAAAGAATGGAGAAAAGAAGCCAGCAGGGGGTGCTGTTTGCATCAAGCCTTCTGGGAGAGCTGGAGCTGAGATTTGGAACAATGACCAGAGTCAGGTCTTCTCTGCGCGTCTCTCTCCGTCCTTGCACACCCACCACTCAACTTCTATATCCATCAGTTTACTGGATGCTGGAACAAGATACCCAATACCCAAAACTCAAAGAAGGAGAGGTTATCTTGGATTCCTGTTACTGGTAGGCTCAGTCCACTGCCCGCTGGCTCCAAGGCAAAGATGAGATGGTAGAAGGACCTGGATGGCTTCCTGGGTCTTCATTTTCTCCTGAGGGAGGGCAGAGGAGAGGCAAGCACTCACCTCATGGTGGCCAGGAAGCAGAAACAGGAGGACCCTGTACATGAAAATGCCCTTCCACCTCAC
>PVKN010032279.1:0-12298 GCA_004027915.1 Capromys pilorides
ACAATGACATATCTATGTGACTGTATAAGGCCAATTTTTCTTTGCATGCTTCAACCAAAAAAAGCACATTATAAAATTTGAGTGCAGAGGCAGTGTGAGAATCCAGCTGTCTTGTGTTAAACCAGAGATTATAGAGATTTCTAAAAATGTAAAATATTTTCCTCCTTCATTTCTTTTGTTTTAGAAAAACAAAACTATTTTTATTTTTCATAAAGTACTTACGTTCACACATGATATGTGTATTTTAAAAAAGCTAAACTATTCTCAGGCTTCCTCAATTTTTGTTTCTAATCTGCATAACCTACCTAAAAAATCTTTAAGGTCTTCAATAATTTTGAAGATCATGAGCTAGTAGACTGTAGGACAGTCACTTGTCCTGTGAAATCAAAGCACATGGCACGTGTGTGTGTGTGTGTGTGTGTGTGTGTGTGTGAGTGTGTGTGTGTAGTGTGTACTGCAGTGTAGAGATAAACTAATAACACTGAATCTTTGTCTTCTGAAAATTTTAATAGCAAGTGACTGTTTCATCGCCAAGGTTAACTCCACCCTGCTCTAGAGAAATCTCTTGCCTTGCTTTATGAAATTACAGAAGACTTCTGGTGAAGTTAATGGTTGAGACAGAGCGAAACACAGAATACAAATGTTGATTCAGAAATTTAAAAGTATGATAAAATAATATGGCTCCTCTTTCCTTCTAGACAGCTCTGAGATCACCTCCAGAGACCCTATACCCTACGATACCCACACCCACGTGGTCCCAGCTCTCTGAGTGTGGGTACAGCCAGGTCAAGAGAACACAGTGAAAGACATTAGAGACCTGCTGAGATGAGATTACATACAAAAGGTAGTGTCATTTTCATTTGCCCTTTATTTCTTGTGCTGACCTGTGTGAGATCCACATGGAAAAGAATGGGCAGGTTCCTGGCTAACAACCTATGAGAAACCAATTCCTGCCAATTGCCCTGTGAGGCAGTCTAGAAAGGATTTCCCTTTTCCAGAGCCTTCAGATGTCCCAAAAATCTCTGACTGACTGATACCTCAACTCCTGCACTGTGAAAGCAGAGACACCCAGTTGAGCCACATCTGGATTTCTGACAAATAGGAACTGTGAAATAATAAATGTTTGCTGTTTTCAACTACTAAATTATGGTGCAATCTGTTACATAGCAATTGATAACTAATGCCCGTAAATATGAATATTCATATAAAACTTGCATATAATTTCAAGAGGCTTTGAGACATCCTAAAACCTGTTAAGAAATAGTCTCTGGACTTTGTTTATAACCTGTTCTGTAGACAACTTTAAAGGAAAAGATTGTGAAGAAGAAGAAAGTGCAACTAGCAGAGTGACGAATGGAAGGGAAAAATCCAGTATAATTAGAGTAGAGATCACTAGTTCAGGGAAGTAAAACAAGAACCCAGTGTTGTAATGAGAAGGAATTTTCACCAGAACTTACTAAGGAGATAAGACCCTGAGGATAGCAGATGAGTTGATGAGGCAAACACTCATCATGAAATTAAATTGGGGTGAGTTTAAAACCAAGGGATAAAATGACCTATATTCCTTAGGGATTTAGGTGTATGGGAAAAGAATTTTCAAATCAGCTTTGGAGGAGGGGAGGAAGGAAACAAAATAAAAGGAATTTGTATTAGTCAGCTTTCCATTACTATGACAAACTGCCCAAGAACAATAATTTAAAAGATAAAAGGTTTATTTTGGCTTGTCTCTCAAAGGCTTCAGTCCATGGGGTTGGCTGTCTGCATTGCTTTGAGCTGGAGGTGAGGCAGAACATCAGGGTTGACCTGAGGGCATGGGGAAGGAAGCTTCTCTCTTCATGGTAGTCAGGAAACAGAGACAGAAAGAGAGAAGAGGCCATGGGCAGGACATACTCTTTCAGGTTGTGTGGCGAGTGATCTTGCCCCAATTCTCAATCTCTTTCAGTTTTCATCACTTCCCAAGGACCTGTCAAGTTATAATCCCTTCAATTGATTAATCCTGCGATTAGCTCAGAGCCTTCCTGGTCTAATCACTCCCCCAGAATCCTACCTCAGAATATTGCTGCTCCAAGCTCTCAACTCATGAGCTGTCAGGTAACATCACACCTTGAAACTGTTTCAGAACCTGAAGGTGGGGTCTGTGGATTAAAGTATGCGCATACACCAGTAAGGGCTCTTTTCATGATATAAGGGCTAATATTGCCTAGTGTAATTCAGACTCCAGAGGCTGAGTTGACCTCAGATGTGGTTGGATCCAGGGCTTTTTAAAATGACACCACTGGGCCTCCTCCTTGTCTTAACTTTTTGGTTAACCCTGTTGGGTAGGCTAAGTAGTCTGGAGAGAATGCTCTGGGCTTCATGAAACTAGAGAATGATGTTCAAAAACAGGCCTTCTCCTCAGTGTCCACGTGTACAATCCAGGGAAAGTCTCCAGTGGCCTTCCTTGGGAGCCATTTTCTCCCCAGGTACCCAGCACTACTTGAGTTGGCAGAAGATAATTACCCAGAGGAAAGAGGGGTGTTATTGTCAGACAAGGAGAAACAATGTAGGGCAGATAATATGACATATGTCTCCTGCAGTGAGTGACAATAACCAGGGGCTGGGAAGATTGTTTAATATTTAAAGTTATGCCAACCTAATTCAATAACTTGAGGCTTCACGCAGCTGTAGAGCGTTTGTCCTGGCAGTGCCTCATTACTGGGAGCTTGGGTTGTGTATGTGAATCGACGTGGGATGATGGAGTCTAATGAGTAGAGTCAGGACCAGGGTAGGCTAGGAAAAGGGGTTTCAGAATGAGATTCAGAGGCTCCGATTTTTAAGGAAACAGTCCCTTCTCTTTCACCTCAGCAGATGTTTTCTTCCAGAATACAGACTGCCTCACAGAACCGGTACCCATTTGAGGAAAGAACGACCGACTGCTGTCGCAAAGCCCCAGCTGCCAGATGCTCTGCAGTGTGACGCGGCTGGATTTCTACCACTCTGGAGTCCCCAGGAGAGGCTTTAGCTTATCGGGGGACACCCAGTAGTTTTGAAAGGCAGAATTTGGTTCCAAATGACAGAGATTTATTTCCCAGTCACACAGAGATGGTGTGACTATTCCGTTGTGATACACTTAGGCTGTAAATAAAAAGTTGTGATTTATTAAATTAAGAATTATTGTGAAAAAATGACAGTTTGATTGAGACCAACAGGCAGGAGAGAATCAGCATTCTCCCAGGGTGCCCACCAAAAGTGCATGGTGGGGTTTGGTTGGATGCAGGACGATGCTAAGTAGCAAGTCAATGAATAACTGACAGAGAATATGACAAGTTTCCAACTAATAAATTTTAAAATTTAAGTGCTACCACCATGACATATGGAAAATATAATTATGTTGAGATTGCTTATTTTAAGATATGGAAATAAAAATTTTCTTTGTGGTACTAAGGATTAAGCACAGAATCTTTGCACTGAGCTACATCCCCAGCCCTTTACTAAATAATTTTTATTTTGAGCCAGGGTCTTTCTAACTTATCCAGGCTGGGCTTGAACTTATGGTCCTTTTGCCTCAGGCTGCCAGAGTGCTGGCATTACAGATGTGCACTTCCATGCCCAGCTGGAAGTAGTGATTTTTAATTAGAAAGTTATGATCTTAATTGCATTCCAAGCTGCTGTTCGAGGGCCAGATCCTCCTGAGGCCAGCCCCTGTAGTGAGTATGTTGCCTTTCCGTTGATAGCTTAAGGCGCACCGTAAGGGCGTAGCATTCTGTCTGTACTCATACTTGCGAAGGCCCAGGGTGCATCCTGATCCCAACTGGAGGACTCTGGCCACACGTGTCTTAGTTACTCTTCTCTCCTTGCTGGGACAAACACCCAACACTCAAGCTTAGGGGAGGAAAGGTTTATTTGGCTCACAGTTACTGGCGGTTTCATAGTTTAAAGCAGCTGGAATTATACTGCAAGACCTCAACACACTGCCGTCCCATGCTACAGGGTCTGAAAGAGAGACTGGGGCAACGCTGTGTCCAGGATGATCCGCTCCAGGCCTCCAAGAGAGGCCACCAGGACTGGGGGGGGCTGCAGTTAGGGCGGTGATTGCTGTCAGTTTAACAGTTTGTGCCTCTTTGGCCCTGCCCTGGTTCTCGGCCCCGCCCCTCAAGCCCCGCCCTGGGCCTCTGGCCCCGCCCCTCGAATCATGACCTGCTCCAAAAGCAACTGCCACATGATTTACATAAGGCTTTGTGGGCCGGGGGAGACACTAGATACAAACCATAACAGCAGTGCTTCCCATTTGATGTTTATTCTGTGTTCGTTCTCTGCCCTGTCTTACATTTTTCTATGCACAAATATCCCACAACTATAAGAGGAAGAGGCCAGAGAATTGCAGGAGAGAAATTGTTCCTCTGGTAACTACATTTTCAAAGCTAGAAAAGATGGGGAAGATTTGCTTTGCATCTTCTGGAACATTTCCTCTGATTTCTGGAAATTACTGCATGGGAGACCCTGCCCAATGCTGGCTTTTGGAAAGGAGAGTGAAAGGACTTTCACATGTCCCCAGAATATCTCAAGGAGGCTCTTTTGTCAATAATAACTTTTTGAGTTATCCATGCCAGCAAGAGCACAAAAATGCACCAGATGCATTTCCTGCCTTTTAGGATGACATAGTTGATAAAAGCAGGGTTATAGGGAGACATGGGGGGGGGCAGTGAGGGGGAGCTCAGCCAGGCACCTGTTGGCAGACTGGCTTCAGGGCTCATGTGTAGGACCTCCAAGTGCTCATGTGTAGGACCTCAAGCCACCAAGTTCTTCTTATCTCAGAGCCGCAAGGACATTAACTACTTAGCCACGCCACACCACTGTGTTGGGGATATCAGATTCAAACCCAGATTGAGGTTGGTGTTTATTTTTTCTCGATTGTACTGTTTTTCTCTCCAACACTGGTCTGCATGCTCGATAGCTAAAGCCTAAGAATCTCATTTCTCTCTCCGTGCTTGTCTAAAGCTGAGGGTGCTAAGAGCATGTTGGAGGAACGTGCTCTTGAGAATCTAGAAACTGATCAATCCCTACAGGTTGTGAATCTTAACTCTCAGATGAATCCTTTGGGATTTGAATTCATTTCCAGCTGACTTTCTATTTCTGAAGAAAAAATATTGGGCACACATGTTGCTGGTTCTTAACAAAATATCTTTTCAAGAGAGATTATGGGAGAGTGAAAGAGCTTGTTGGGCAATAAATAGCTTTTTACTGGGCAACATTTAGAAGCATTAAAGGATCAACAATTAAGGACCTAGATGCTTGGGAATATTTTTTAATATATTCCACCAATCTTAAATCACATCTGGATTTGCTTAGCATTACCGGCAAATCTTCTTTCAAGCCCATATTATCCAGTAGTATCACATCCCTCGGAAGTCCCATTATAGAAATTACCCCTCAATTGAGGTAGACACACTGATGTGGTACAATATTTTGAAATGTTTCAATGAAGCACTGTTTGATTTGACTATGGATTAATCAGCGATCTGTGTTTGTAAACACAAGCCTGACATTCATTATTTAAACACACAGGGATAATTGTATGAACGCAGATATGTCATAGGATGGGCAATTTCATAAATAATATATGAGTTTGTGAGCGTTTAGTTTTATTTATTGTCCCGGCCTAGGAGCTTTGGCCTAGCTCTCTGGGACCGACTCACAAGCAATGCTGTGTGTCAATGAGAAGTGTGTCAAGGCTGCAGGACGGAGCCTGTGTTTGTTTAAGAAGGAGCTCGATGACATCATGTCGGTCTCACATTCCAGAAAGCTGGAGAGCATTTGGAACAACTGTCTCCCAGCCCGCTTAATGCAGACCTGCTGCAGGGATTGCTTTCAAGGTGAACCAGGCTGGAAAATTCAAGGGGTGACTTGGGACACTATAGATTTTTCTGCTTCCCACATTGCTTGTGGTTGATTAGCCCCATACAAGGTATTTGATTAATGTCTGAAAGCTCTAATTAGCAATGTCTAATCGGCTCCACATACACCAGCCTATTGATTCCCGCCGCAAGAAAAGTAATCTAATTGTGCTCCTTATCATTAGCAAATGGTTTCTATCCTGAGATGATGAACCCACCTGTATATTGAAAGGCCTACCTTGTTAGGAGGACTTTGGAGTAGGGCAGAGGGGTGCTGAACCGGCCTTCCTATGATATTAGGAAAACACCATACCGTGCGTAATGCCTATGAGACTCTTGGGATGTCCAGAGGGAGAAGAGCCATAGCCATTCATAAGTTTCCTGAATTTTCCAGAAATAGAGAAACAGGCATAGGCATCAAATAAGTCATTCAGACCAAGGTAAGATAAGAGAGGAAGAAGGTGAGGAAAGCCTGCTGGTGCCTGCTCTTTGGAACAGGTGTGCTGATTTGTGCCCGGCTTCCTGCTCCCCCTAAAGGATGCCGTGACGCTACAATGATGAAGGCATTTCCCCTTTCATTCAAGTTGCAAGTCCTCTCACCACTGCCAAAGAGATGACAGCACTAATAACACTGGCATGGCCCTAAATAAGGTGCGCAAAGAGAATATAACTTATGAGATTTTATTTTCTTTTGTCAGTTGGCAAACTCATTTTTGGTGACACTTTTGAATCACTCCGGAGGGAGGAAGGGCTCCTTCGTTACTCTCTGTTATTTGTTCTGAAAATACTGAAACTTAAAATTGGATCATTTAGAAAATTTCTTGGAAAAACCCCTCAGGGGCCCTAAGTCCAGTCACAGAAGGGTACTCCACGGGGAGCGCTGCCTGCTCGGGCCACCTCCTGGTGAGGACGAGCTCCTGATGAGCTTTGGGCCATCCATCTTCCTGGCATTTATTCTTGTGAGAGCACTTGTCAGACTGGTGGCCATTGTTTGTTTATCTGTCTGTCTCTCTTACTAGGCTGAATGACACTCGTGGGCAGAGGCTCTGCCTCATTCACTGGCGCAAACTGCTGTGCTTGTCCTAAGTGCTTTTCACCGGTGATGAGGTCGCGCTTCCATGAGTGCTGGAGATTACCATGGGTAGATGCTCCATGCCTCTGGTCCTCCCTGCTGTTTCCAGGCCTCTCCAGGGCTCTCTCAGGGCGTTTCACATTTGTCATGCTCGGTTGTCCTGTGCCGCTGACCGGCTTCCTGTCATCAGAATCTGTACCAAGTCCCTGCTGTTGTGTCTCAAGGGCCCAGGACCCTCCACTGTTGTTGGCACAGTGCGGCTATCACCCTGTTGGCAGTGGCATGAACATCTAATGAAGTAAGAGGAAAACGACAACAAAAAAAGTGATGGCTTAGAACCCAAGACAGGAGTGGAAAAGACAGGGCAGGAGAAAAAGAGGAGAGGAGAGGGAAGGGAAGGGGTAGGGAGGAGAGGGGAAGAGAGGAGAAGGGAGGAGAGGAGAACAGAGGGGAGGGGAGGGGAGGGAATTATTAAGGGCAACTTGGGATGCTGGAGAATGAGGAGTGTCTCTTAGCTCCTCTTTAGTCTGCCCTAGGTTAAGTCCAAGTTCTCATTTCATATTCTGAGGTGTAGCAATGGCCTGACATGGTTCACACATCAGAACACAGCATCCTAACATCAGTGGATTTCCCAAAGCGTCTTTTGTTTGGTCTCAAATAACACCCTGTGCAGGACACCCACAGCCCTGTGCAACCAGGACTACAAAGAGAGAGCTTGGGCACAGCTCGACACAGGCACAGGGGCCTGTTTTTATCCTAAAGTTAGAATCGTGGCTGAGTGTTCTGAGACAGAGACAGAGAGACAGAGAGACAGTGTGTGTGCGTGTGTGTGTGTGTGTGTGAGAGAGAGAGAGAGAGTGTGTGTTTGTGTGTGTGTGTGTGAGAGAGAGAGAGAGAGAGAGAGAGAGAGAGAGAGAGAGAGAGCGCTTTCTAGCATAGGCTTCCTTCCTTCACGTAGAGAAAAGGCATATTCCTGCCACTCAATCTTGAAGAAAACAAAACAAACAACAACAGAGGAAAAAAAAATCAACAAAAACTTTGGCTCAACCATAGGTAAAAATTTGCAATTACAGAAAGCTTTTATTCTGATTTTCAAACATGGCCTTACACTGTCATTTCAGAGCTTTAGCTCTGAATAATGGGAGGGTGTTTGCTTTATGTTAGGGTAATTAAAGAGTCCACCCAGGTTGTTTATTCCAAAACAGGAGCAGTCTGACCCAAAGGAGACTAAACTCAGGTCTCTAACTCTTTGCTGTGTATCCAATCATAGCTTTTGCATCTTGAAGGCAGCTTTCTCTGGAGTCCCCTGGTGGTACCTGGAGTCTGTTGTGTGACCAGCACCATTCACTGTGTACGTGATGGACTGGGGGGGCAAGTGATAACATGGGGAAAACCCTTGATTTAATTAGATCATGTGGATTCCTGGGAAGGTCACTCACACTACGTGAACCTAAACGTTCTTAAATGCACCATCTCAAAACCCAAGAGTTTTAAAGTGATGTGTTGAAAAAGCACAGTTCAACAGGCAAAAATAATTAAAGCAGATTCTATTAATTTCTAAGCTCTCTCAAAAGAAGGGTAAAAGAGCTGCGAGCACAGTGCCCATACAGCCATTAAAACCTCCCTCCCCTTACATTCCTCGGTGGCCCCGGTCCATCTGCACCTAGCACCCTGCCCACTGTAGCTGGGTGGGACTTCCTTTGTCTCCAACTTGCCTACCCCCAGCCCTCCAGTTGGCATCTCTTTCCCCAAAACAATTCACATTTCCAGAAGAGAAGAAAAGGGGAATTGAGGCTCCTACCTGGAGGGTTATTGTCGGAAGTCTGCGAGAAGAGGTAGGTCCTGGATGACTCGCATATTAGCAGCGTTGGCATCATTGCGTATTCAAAATGGGGAAAATAATGCCTGCAGGACGAGCCTGCTGGGAGGATTAAATGAGCTAAGTATGCGTAATTGTAAACTCCCTGCAGATGCATGGAGCCATCCGGGCCTATGCTGCACAAGCATTATTTAGGGTCCTAAGTGCAATTTCTTTTATCTCATTCTCACAAAAGATAAGTTTTATCTTCATAATAAACATGCATCTGCTTTCCTTTTTAACCATAAGTTCCTAACTAATAAAAAGTAAATTGATGCCCTTATAAAAAGGAACTAAGCCAGGAAGCATCCAGAAGTAACTTTGGATGCACTGTTAGGTTTAGTAGTGACAGTCATGCACACAGCACAGCATCGTCTAATAAAAGTCTGTGCCTACACTTCTTTCTCATTTAAAACAATTTAACTTGGCATGTGCACTTGTGAGGTAAGCATGATAGCATCGGTGAGCTAACTTGGAAGGATTCAAGATTTATTTGTATAGAGCTCCAGTGATAAAATCTAGAGATGCTACTCTTTCCATTCAAAAAGTGAGATTTGTGTGTATTCAGGAGTCACTGATTTCATAAGTAGTATTGATCTTCATGAAAGAATAGGAATCAGATCAATCCCATATCCATTATGTATTGCATCATGAATGGCTCAAAAGCAGTGAGTTAAAACAATAGGTATTTGTTAACTCCCAGCTTCTCTGCTAGGAGCTAGCCACTTGGAAGTGGCTCAGCTGGTGTCCAGTGTGGAGTCGCTTATGCTGTTGTTGTTACGCACTGGCTGGTGGCTTCCAGCATCTAAATGCTTGACTAGGGCAGGATGGTTGCTCCTCAGATGCTCATGACCACATGGTGGTCTGCAAGATACTTACTGCCTTGTTGGTGAGGCAGGAGGCCTTAGTATGTCACCGTGCTGGCCTCTCCTCAGTTGACTTGAGTAGCCTCACCACACAGAAGCTGGTTTTTCTTAATGCAACAAACTGAGATAGCAAAGAAAAAGCCTCAGTGGTGCTTCTCTCCCAACCTTTGAAGTCGAACGCCATCATATTTGCATCTATTTTCTAGAAGCACATGATTAAGTATGGCCTGTACTCAGGGAGCAGAGAATTAAACTTCACTGTTTTCCTTTTTTTTTTGTGTGTGTGTGTGTGTGTGTGTGTGTGTGTGTGTGTGTGTTTTAGGGAAGGGTCTTCAGGGTGCTCAGGGTCTCACTACTAGATCAGACTCATAGTGATCCACCTGTTTACAGCCTTCTAAGAGCTGGGATTACAGGTGCGCACCACCACACCCAGTCTCTATTGCTGTCTCAGCATGCCCAGGGGCAGCAGGCCTGGGGATCAAACCAAATTCCCCTTTTGGAAAGAGGCATACCTAAGAAGTTTTGGCTATGTCATGGGAAAAACCTGAAACAAAGCTGTGGTATAAATTGTATATTTTATTGTTTATATTTCAAACAAAATGTGGGTTTTTTTCAAAATAGCAGAAGCTACTTGCATTATTGGATTTTGAAAACACAGTCCATAAATCTTTTTATGGGTTATGGAGAAAATGAATTTATTGGCATAAATAGCTTCCTCCAGGTATGGAGAAGTTCAGTGTCTACATCTCAAATTCGATCCAAAATTGTGATATAAATTTGATGTGCAGCCAGAGTACATCTAAACAGTGATAGCAAAAGCAAGGCTCTTTCACTGTACTATAATTTATTTTTCCAATTTTTGGCTGCATTCATGATCTCAAACATCTGGATTTAAATTGGAAACATCTCATCAAAAATCCAGATGTTCCCAAATATAGTTTTAAAGAAAGATACCCCAAACTCTTCAGTGAATGAGTAACTGTATATGCTGAGTGGTTATCCCATTAAGAACCTAACTCTGCTCCCCAATTTATATTATTCTGAGGGGAATGTCTCCAACATAGTCCTGTGCTAAACTGGATATTTGTGCTAAAGCAACAAGATATATGAAGACGCACATCTTCCAAGAACGTATCTGGAAATTTTTCACAAAAACTTCCATGACCCTCTTCCAAGATCCCTTCTCCTCAGGCTGAGGTTAAGTCAGGAAAGATCTTGTAAGGAGATCTTTAGAGTAATCTTTAGAATCTTTAGAGTGGGCGGTGTGAGAGCACACGGGGACTTCAGGGAGGCAACTGAGGGTTGAGCACTGTTCTCTGCAGACAGAGGGACAGGGAATTGGCATGTGGTTCATAATGACCCTAAGGCTTTGTCTAATAGCAAGAAAAAATCCTCGTGGAGCGCTCCTCAAGTTTCACCGATGACTTCACCACTCTCCCTTCCATGATTCGGTCTCCCATGTCCTCTAAAGGCTCATATGCTACAGTCTTATTCCCCAGAGCGGGAGCACCCAAGCTGGGATGTGGTAGAAACTTTAAGAGGCAGTGCCTACTGAAATGATTTAGGTCACCATGGCTGTGCCCTCCCTCTCCTTTTGTACCCTAGCCTTGAAGGAAATGGTTTGCTTTGCCACGGCATCCGCCATGAGGCCCTGACACACCACACATCCCAAGCAGCAGGGGCACCGGGTTAGAGACCCACACCTCCAAAACAAACCTTTTGTCTTAGTAAGCTAATTTATATCAGGTATTTTTAACAGTGATGGAAAGTTGATGAACACATCTACAAATCAAGTTTAAAGGAATATTGAAAAATAAAAATGAAGAAATTTATATAATTACCCATCATGCATGCTTGTGCTAATCACATGGTCCCACTAAAATATATCACTCACAGTTTTTGCCTTTTTAACAAAACTTGGTGAGTTATTAAGGAAACATTATTTTCTATGGTATCACGACTAATGTAATAGTGAAAGAAACAGATTCGTATACTGCAACACATCCAGAGAAATCAAGTACAATGATGTCCTGAAGGTTTATGGAGATTTATGGGGTTGTTTACTCCAGATTCATAATTATTTTAGTTTTTATTTAGAGAATACTTAGTTTCTGCAATCATACCCATGTAGATAAGACCTGACATATTTCATACAGCACATTACTCCTGTACAAGTGGAAAAGAATCAAGTTTAACATTTCTAGACCAACATGGCTGTTAATTTCTGCAGCACGCCAACTCAACACGGTAAACTGGGACAATAACTGTTTCCAAAGTTGACAGCACAGTTAATGTTTCCAAAAATTCAAATTATATATATGTATATATATATATACATATATATGCCAATTATAGCAATATGTTATGCATCAATAGCAGCAACAGCTTTTCCAGGTTTTACAGTCATCTGAACAAAATCACAGACACCCAGCACACTCCATTAAAAAAAGAAGAAAAAGAGAAACACCCAAAAAATAGCAAAGCAAAGTTCTGTTGCTATTTTGTTAGGGAGTTTTTTCTCTCTTTGGTTTTTTTAGTACAATTTAGAGCTGCATAGTGATAACGTTCATCACATGGAATATGTACCCATATATGATACTTCTTGCTTTTCCCCCATTTCCTTCCCCTC
>PVKN010032280.1:0-12311 GCA_004027915.1 Capromys pilorides
TAGTTGTCTGGAGACTCATCACAGTGTGTTTTCCCCATGGGGCCTTCCATTCCTCACTGTGGGCCTAACCACTCACCTACTGCAGAACAACTGGGTAGTTTCTAGTTCTCCACTACTTCAAATAAAGCTGCTATAAACATTTGAGTTCAGGTTTCTGTGTGAACATAAGTTTTCATTTCTCTGGGATAAATACCCAGGAGTGCAACTGCTGGATCATATGGTATTTGCAGGTTTCCTTTCCTTCTTTTTAAAAATAAAACTGACGAACTGTTTTCCAGGATGGCTGAACCATTTTACATCCCTACGAACACTGTATATTGTCACCAGCATTCAACGTCGTCCGTCCGTCCGTCCATCCATCCATCCATCCATCCATCCATCCATCCATCCATCCATCTATCTATCTATCTATCTATCTATCTACCTATCTATCTATCTATCGCATCCTGATAGGAATGGAGCAGCATCTTACTTCTGCAGCGCCCAACTCAAGCCATCTAATCAGGCCACCTTTAAGCTTTTCCTAAGTCCTTGCTTCCTCACCATCTTCCTCCTCCTTTCATCTGGTCAGACAGTCTACCTATCCACAAAGGCACAGATCAAGCCTCATGTCCTGCCCCAGAGACAGAGGCCATGCTCCAGAGTGACTGCAATTCCTGCAGTCAGGACACCTATTTGGGGACTTCACTTATACATTTTCACCCTGTTTCATGTTACTGGACATCTACTCTACAACAAAGTGATGATCTAGAAGATTCCAGCTCATATATGCCTGCTGAGATCACAGGAGGTGCTCAGTAAAAGACTGATTGAACAGAGAGCAGAGTCCCGAATATATACATGATATTCTTTATACAGTTTATTCATGGAGGCTGCTTAAAAAATTAGGCATTTTTACTAAAATATTAATTAGGGCTGACCACATAGCTTAGCAGATTAAAGCATCTGCTTAGGCAGACAGGGACCAGGGTTCAGTCCCCTGTGTGCTATGCTGGCCCCATATTGAGACAGTGACTGACACTGGGTGTGGTGGTGCGCACCTATAATCCTAGTACTTGGGAGGCTGAAAACAGGAGGATCACTATGATTCTGACCTGTGTAGTGAGACCCTGTAGACCCTGTACGAAATACATTAAAAAAAACTATTAAGTATACTATAATTTTCAAAATTGGCACTGAGCTAAATCCTATAATTACTGGAGGGCAGCAAGACAACTGTCAGAAAGCTGCTTCTACCCTTTTACGGGGCTTGAGGCGACCAGCCTCTTGCTATCCCAAGTCAGCCACTGATTCTAGTCTGCAGGTTGGCACAGGCATGTTGAGCGAGAAGAACAGTGGAGAAATTGGAGAATTCCAGGTGTGTGCCAGTGTCTTACATTGTAAAGAAGTACTTGGAACCAGTGTCACTTCTGGGTCACTATCTAGTTCTCCTGGCCCTTGGAACAGGGCTCCTCCCTTCTCATTATGGAAAAACTAGTACTTAGCATTCCGGGGGAGATGGGATCACAGGCCATCAGCCAAGACTCAAAGACACCATTTTTCACACTTCCCCAACTTTCCCAGGGACTTGTGTGAATGCCTAATAAGCAGGTGTGCTCACCAGGCTCCCAGTGAAGCGTTCATCATCTTGTTCAATAGCCAACACTGCAAGCCAACAAGTCCTTCAGCCAGGAAGACCTTCTCAAGGTCTAAGCTGAGGCCCTGTTGTTGTTGGGTACATCATTTTCTTTCTTTGGCACTTCTGTGCAGATGAGCAAGAGCTGCTTGCTCCTGACACTATACAACCCTTCCTATGCCTTAGATTTCATTCCTGAATTCTTTTTTTTTTTTTTTAATTTATTATTTGGTATAGAGTCTCACTATGTAGCTCAGACTCATAGTGATCCTCCTGTTTTCAGCCTTCATGGTGTTGAGATTACAGGCATGTGCCACCACACCCAGACCAAGGATCAGACCCTGATCCCTGCACTTGCCAAAGCAGGTGCTTAGTCTGACATCCCTGAATTCTTAAGCCTCTGCCAGTAGCTTGACATATCTTCTGAATATACTGCTATTGTAGTCTCTCTTTTCAGTTGCTCTCTTTTCAACCCTCCCCATCCATTTCCTCTGTTACAACAAATGGCTGGAAACTATTTCAAGTCCTGAGCAAATGACTAGAGGATGGACGGGTTCACATAGCAAGGGTTGCCAGGATGGCAAACAATGCCAGCCATGGGTGAATCTGGAAGCTGGAAGCTGGTCAGGTCTCTCGAAGGCCTGCTTCTGGTTGTTCTGTACTCTCTGGATCTTTTTCCTTCTACTTCATGGGACTCAGCCTGCCCTACCTAGGCTGGCCTTGTGCCTCTGAAAGGTTTTGGAGAAGTGAGTAGGTTTTCTGGACATCAGTTGGAATGATAAAAGAATGAGGACCAAAGAAGTCTGCAGTGGATGAATAAACAGCCCCAGGGCAGATGAACCCCCTGTGGCGCTGTACCTGGGTTCCTGGCTCAGAACAGGGCTATGACCCATCACAAAGAGCTTCCTAGGCAGAGCACAAGGGATCCCAGCACCATCCTGCTGAGCTCTACTTGCCTGGACACTTGTAGCCAAGGCAGAAGAGTTGGGGGACGGCACAGCAGCTAGCCACTCCTTAATCTTGACTTAGCCTCGGTTTCCCCCTAAAACTAATTCTCCTCTATGGATCAAGGGGTGTTAGCAAAGCAACTCCATCATCCCAAGGCCACTAGTAAGAGTTGGTACTACTAAAGGAAAAGATTGTGCTAGGACATGACCACCCAATACACATACAGCCTTAGGCCAGAGTGTACCAGGGATGCGCAGACAGCTCTAGCCCCCTCCTTAGGGTTGACCCACTGGCTGGGGGCAGATGTACATGGAACTGTGTGAGTGCAACATGAGTTACTGGGATCTGTCTGGATCAGGGGTGCATGAGGAGAAGCTTGGTGTGCTCAGGGGGACAGTAGTGTCCCTAAGAATTGTCATGTGTCTCTGGTGGGTCACACTGCAGGGGGCCTTGGAATATGGACTACAGCATCTCCTAAGGGCTGCACCCAAAGGATGCTCTTTTGGCAGGCAGTTTCTGGATCTCCCTCCTTCAGAAGCCCCTGCAGGATAGGCAGGAGCAAGATAAAAATAATGCTACAAGTCACCTGCCCAGGGCTTTCTTGCGGCACGGTCACACAAAAGGTGCTAAACATGGGTTGGGGGTTTAGTTCAGTGGTTTAAGTGCTTGCCTGGCAAGCACAAGGACCTGGGTTTGGTAGGAGGATCAATATGAGTTTGAGCTATGTAGTGAGACCCTGTGCCAAATAGATAAGTACATAAAAGATTTTTTAAAAAAGATGCTATCCAGCTGTTATCCCTCCCCAGAGGGTGCCAGGACATGGTGTCTCATGAGCAGAGGCCACGGGCACCACATTGGTGCTCCTACTGGTGGGGGAACCAGGGGCCATGGATATAGACCTAGAAAGGGCAGAAGCATGAGGAGCCAAGGGTCTGGCCTACAGTGTTGAGCTCTGGCACCAGCCCTAAATGTCTACCTGAGTTGTGGCAATGTTCTTGTGAACCTCATGTCTATACCTGATTTAATCCCCTAAATATCAGGGTTTTCATCACAGGAACAATGTGCCCAGGAGATCTCATCTAGTTTCAGGCCTCCATCCTGCCTCCCCACACAGGACGCAGCACAACACCCGGGTGCAGACCTCAGCCTCCCATGAGATGGGGTTCCACTCACCTCTCCATGAAGCCCCCACCTCCTTCCTTCTCTCTCTCTCTCTCTCTCTTTTGCGGTACCAGGGATAGAACTTGGGACCTTGCATTTGCCAGGCAGTCACTTATGCCATGAGCTATCTCCCTGGCATCCCCCACCTCATTTCTTTTCTTTTTTTAATCTTTCATTTATTTGGTACAGGATCTCACCACAAAGCTTGGACTCTTAGTGATCCTCCTGTCTCAGCCTCCCCAACACTGGGATTACAGGTGTGTGCCACCACGCCCAATTTAATGGCCAGCACAGTGCACCCAGGATTCTAGGGCTGGCACAGCATGCGGTACTGGGGCCTGGGTCCTCGAACTTGCCTAAGCAGGCATTTACACCACTGAGCTATCCCCAACCACCCCACCCCATTTCTAACTGCTGGTTTCCTGTGGTCAGGAGCCCTGAGCTGGGCATTCCTTTACATCTGGGTCTTGTCCTTCTAACCAAGGCTGAGGCTGCTAAAGCAGGCCATGGCACCAGGCCTGCCCAGGGCTTAGCACCAGGCCCCTGCCAGCGCTGCTGTTGGTGACTGTCTAGGAAATCCTGCCTGTAAACACCTGCGTTCTCTGGCATTCAGAGGTGTCACTGGCTCTCAGCAGCTTTCCACAGCGCAGGGGCGTGGCCTCACTGGGCTCAGGCAAACGGGCCCTCTGCAGCCTTTCCCACACTCCAGATCCAGGCCCCACAGGCCCGGTGCCTAAGACACACAGGCACAGGCTTTGGGGCTGCACAGTGGGTGTCCCTGCAGGGCACTGGTTACTCTTCTGCTTTTTCCCTCTGAGATGAGCAGATGGGTTCCTCTTATGATCTCCTTCCTAAGTCATCTTAGCGCCGGTCCCTTAGCAGTGCTAAGGGACTGGCCTGTCAGAGGCCCCTCCTGGGAAGTCTTGGTCTCTGAAACATCAGGGAAGGAACACCCCCATGTGCTCTTGCCTAGAGCTTCTCTTCCTCAGTATTTCAGTTCTACCTGCCAAGAAAGGATCTTTACGTTGCATCTTCACATGCTGTTACACTTCACATTGCAGAACCTGCTCACCCTCAGCTTTCCATCTGCTTCCCAAAGGTGGGATTGGGTCAGCAGGCCAGCATCTCATGCCAGGTGCTGGGAGGGCATGCATACTCTGCTAGAGGGCAGCACCCCACAGTGTGCCCCATCCTGCTCCACCAGCCTATGCCTCCCTCCTCCAGGTGGTGAAAACCAAGCAAAGGAAGCTCTGATGGAGGGGACTACTTGAGGCTGGGGGTAGGTCTCAAGCTCTAGGGCTCTGTCAGAAGTGACAGGCCCAGAGCATAAGGGGGTAGGGGCAGAAAAGGCGATGAAGGCAAAGCAAAAAGAACCCTACACTAAGGGGTTCCAGAACCAGCCACCTACTGACCAAATAACAGACAGTAGCTGCAGACCAGCCTCTGATGTTCTCCATCTAAGGGCTCCAGCCTTGCCCTGGCACCCTCTCTGATGTGAAGCCCCCATCCCCTGGCCAACTTTGCTGCTGGATGGTTAAGAGAGTCTTCACATGAGGAGCCCAGAACGACAAGCAAAAAGAAGAGTCAGAAAGGCTATGTGCAGGGGTGAAGCTGAGGGCTTGGGAGGATACAGGGCCCCTGGCCAAGGAGGAGGCAGAGACAAAGGCCTCCTAGAAGGACACGCGGTTCAGCAGAGCAGGTAGAAGTACCTGTGGGTGCAGGGGGCAAGAGGCCATATGCCCCCATGGGCCTTAGTTTCCTCATCTGCAAGCTGCATGGCGGTGCTAGGAGGACTTCCAGAATCTCTTTTGGTTTTCATATGAGGAAACTGACACCTAATGAGAAAGAACTTGCCACCAAGTTTGTAGCAGAGTGCAAACCAGCTCCAGGGGCCCTGCCTCAGTTGTCCAGGGCTTCTGTTATGACCTCCTTGCTAAGCAAACATCAAATGCACAGGTGCATACCAGTCCTGCAATCAGAGTGAGCCATTGGGACATTCCTGCCTTACCATGAGGCAGGAAAATGCTGCAGCCTGAGAAGAGCACTGAACTAAGACCAGCAGGCATCTTCTCTCAGGACAGAATACAGAAGGGCTGTTTTATTCACTGTAAGGGGCTAAAGTCAGATGCAGCCAGTGGGCTGGGCTACATGTCCCTACAGTAGCTGCGGGATCAGAAGCCATGGCGTCTGAAGTGGGGCTGGACTAGGGTAAGTGGTCTCATCAGCTTCTAATCTCACAACTTCTAGTCCCTACTAGCAGGGATGAGGTATCAGCAGAACCGGCTGGGCCGCCAGAGGCGTTAGGGGCCTGGGGTCTGGAGGATAGCTCTTGAAGAACTGCTGCTCCCTTCCTTTATGGCCACACAGCCCACCCAGAAGCACTGAGGTCCTCACGGGCACTAACAGGCTCCAGTCCTCCTGAGGACAGCTGTGCACTGGGCTTCTCTGAGCTCCTCCCTAAAGCACTCCCACCCCATCATTTGAAGCCAAAGTGTTCTCCATAGTGTTCCACCAGCACCAAAATCCTGAGTCCTAGTGTTTTTGAGTGTGTCATTGTCAGGGCATGAGCCTCTAGCTTGGTCATCTAACTGCTGTGTGGTCTTCTACAGAGCACTGGCTACTCTCTCTCAGTGGACATCTGGGTTGTTTCTAGACATTTGTTATTACACACAATACTGCTACTGAAAGGAATAAATAAACTTTCTTGGAGATTCATTAATACATTATTGAACAACCAATGGATCGCAGAAGAAATGGCAGAAGAAATATGGGAATTTCTAGAACAGCAGGACAATGGAAGCAAAATGTATACAAACCCATGGGACACAATGAAAGCAGTTCTAAGTGGGAAAGTTATAGCTATAAGTGCATGTGTAAAAAGAACAGAGTGAACCCAAATAAATAATGATACAGCTCAAGATCCTAGAAAAATAAGAATAATCTCAATCTGAAACTAGCAGAACAAAGAAATTATGAAGATCACAATGAAAACTGATAAAATTGAGACTTATAAACCAACATAAAGAGTTAATGAATCGAAGAAGTGGTTCCCTAAAAGGATGGGAAGGGGATCTGAGGATGGGTGAGATGGGAGGAAGGGAACAGAGAAGAGGCCGGGATGTGAAATGTCCACATGCCAGTTCCTTAAAGATGAATGTGTTTACTCTGTATTGCAAAAATATACTAATAAAAACTGAGTTGGGGAGTGTTTGATGGAGGAGTGATTTGCTGGGGCCAGAAATTACGGGAGGCTCCCCAGAGGTACAGCCTGAATCTTTGAATATCCCCTCACACTTGCTGTGTGGCCCCACCTCTCAGAAGCCCACAAAAGGAAGACAGGTGACACCCCAGACAGAGCCCAGGGCTGGTCCCCTACCTGCTGTGGGGGTGCTCGCCCTCGGGAGAAGGAACTGCTGCTGTCCAGTTGCTCACTGCAGTCCGCCGTCCACTGTGAGGCAGAAAGGAAGGGTCAGTGACGGCGGGACAGGCTCTTGGGTTCCTGGCCCCCAGGTGTGCTCCTGTTCCTCAGCAGTAAGAACTCGACAGTCTCAGTGGCAGATCTCCAAGTGCCACACCAAGGCAATCCCCTGGCATATGACTGGGGAAGGCAAATTCATTCCCTTCACCTAGCTCTACAGAAGTGAAGCATGCAAAGTTAGGAAAGAGTAACACCAGGTCTTCTTAGTTTTGGCCAACCAACTCCACACTTCACTGTGGTTCTGGCCATAGTGATCCTTTATGATGTCAAGGCTGGAGGCAGAGGACAGGCAAATATGGGCAGCTTTTCCTGTATACCTCGCTCTACAAGCTGACGGGCCCCGCCTCAGAGAAGAGCTCCAGGCTGGCCATCAGAAGCTGGGCTCCCATCCAAAGAGCTAGGAGAATCAGTATGTCTCAAAGTGGTGTCTGAAAACCACCTGCAGGGGAGTCCCCAGGGTCCTCCATTCGGAGGACCCTGGGTACCCAGACCCTCCACCCACTGAATCAGACCCAGAGGGGTGGGCTGGGGACCAGCATGTTAACATGTTCCCCTAGTGATGCGCCAGAAATCTGAGAGCCACTTAAGCTGTGTGATCTCCCAGGCATCATTTTGTCATCTATCAAATAAGACCACGATGCTGGGCAACTCTGCAAGGTAGAGACGGAGGACTGCAAGCTGAAAAGCACTGTGCAGACAACGTGGCAGGTGCAGAATGGCTCATCTTCTGTCAAGTGCTATGTATCGACAACGTGGCATCTCTACTGCTGTGTTAAATGTTAGCTGTTCTCTCTGCTGAACATAGATCATAACCTACAATTTGCGTGATATGCACAACACAGGGGGAGCTCACTCTCCGTTTGACAACTCCAGTCACAACTGTGGGGGTGGAGGGCTTCAGATCAATATGGTCCTGTTTTCCTAAAACACCTGGTGGGCACCACCTCCTGATAGTGCGTTAAGGACACAACCTTTACACAAGAAAGGCCTTTTATTATGACGCTGATGATGTGTGCTAGGTCCAAATATGCGGTGTAGCAGTTATCCAGCTGAAATAAAATAAAAACTCTTAAAAAAAAAAAACAAAACTCTTAACGAGATATTTAACAATCTTCTTTCCATACAGAAGTTTTGAAGCCTACTAGATGAGCATCAGACTGAATGAGCCACGTGTCAGATGCTCAAGAGCCACACATGGCCAGCGACTCTGTTGCTGGACAACAAGCTGGAGAGAGATGGGCCAGGCAGCAGGTCCACTGCTTGCGATCCCTGCCCGTCCATCTGCCGAGGGCAAGCTCGCCAGCCTCCATGTAAGCAGGCTCTCAGCTGACTACACAGGGGATGGAAGAAGGGAGAGGCTAGGCGAGGTCCCTCTGTCTCTCTGTCTCAGCTCTGGGTGGCATTACTGGTAATGACTGGCTCCATTCCTCACTGACTGGCTTCTATGCTTGACCCTGGGGCAGGATCTGGCAACACCATCTCCTCCCTTGTGCCTCATGTAAGGAGGCAAGTGACAGCTACATGTGGCTACTAATTTCTGATAAATGAGCTACATAGATTTTTCATCATCCTAGTGACTGATGCTCTGCATTAAATTCCCCAGTGGATAACTACAGTCACACAGTATCTACCCTTACACATTTATTAATGGAAAAAAAAGAAACTCCCCAGCTCTTACTTAAACCAAGTGAGTGAGGGGGAAAGACGTTATCAGTAATAAGGCATACTGATATTGTGGGCTCCTAGTCTACTGAGCTGAGCAGGGCACAGGCCTTCTGAGGCATTCTTGCCCAAAGTCCACAACCTCAACATAGTCACAAGCACACAAGACAGGCCACATTAACAAACTTTCTATCTGTTGCTCTCTGTTGCCCTGGTTGGTCGGTTGATTCTGTTGCTGTTCCACTGTCATGAACTGCTGCTCTCTGCCATGTACCAGTCTGCCTTGGAGCTGGCCAAATATGGACTGAAATCTCCAGTAACTGTGAGTTAAATAAACCTTTCTTTCCCTCATTTTGGGTGTCAGGTATTTGTCCCAGCAATGAGAGAAGAGTAACTGAGACAGAATTTAGTACCGCAGGAGTGAGGTCATTGCTGTGACTAACCTGACCATGTGGATCATAAGTTTTTGGAAATGGTTTATGGGAAGACAAAGGAAAGGTTCAGAGATGAAGCCTACTTGCAAAGAGCTGGAAAAACTTCGGTTGGATAAATTTCGGCTGCCTGGGAGGGGAGATTTTGGTCAGAGGTCCGGCCAGAAGACTGTCTGGAAGCCTGCGTATAAAGAAGGGCTCATGGGCAGAAATAGGAAAGATCAGGAGAGGCCGTCTACTTGTGAAGAGCTGGAAAAGCTTCAGTTGTTCTGTAGGCGAGATTCTGGTCAGAGCTCAGACCAGAAGACTGACAGAAGGCTTGCCTATAAATACCAGGTTGGAGAGGTTTCTGCTTGGTAGGACAGCATTGGTTGTTGGACTCCAGAGGATTTATGCTATGGCTTGGCTGAAAGTCTATGTGAATTTTGCTTGTGCCCAGAGACTTTGCCAAAGACTGAGATTATGCATGGTGGACTGACTAATCTTTCAAAAGATATTTCAAAGCAGAGAACTATTGGAGCAGTGGCATTGTTGTTATTGGGGGCTTTTGGCCAGATTCATGTTGAAAATCTAGAGCAAAGAGCCAAGCAGGATAATTTAAATGCTGGGGGCCGGGGAGATAGCTGTATGGCACAAGTGTGTGCCTGGCAAGTGCAAGGTCATGAGTTCTAACTCTGGTCCCACTAAAATAAATAAATAAACAAACAAACAGATATCACGGATAATTTAAATATTGTGAGTTTGGCTAGGAAAGAGGCTCTAATAAAGCTGTGGACTGCAAAGATGGAGCTGAGGCCATCCTGTCTGGCCCGTGCACCTGCTGGATAAGGACCCTCGGCCAGCCTCCATCTTCCGGCTCTTCCTGCCTGAGCTCCAGTCACAAACCCATCTGCCAGTCTGTATGGCCTGTGCGTGCCTGCCTGGTAAGGGCGCTAAGCTCATGTCCATCCTCAGACGCCTCAACTCCAGAGATCCAACTGCACCCACAGTCCTGACCCACAGGGCCTCACAGCAGTCAGCGGCCTGAGCTCCGACTCACAGCCAGGCACCACTGGAGGGGAATAACCTTGGTGGATCCAGAACAAACTTCGATAGGTACTAACAGCATAACTTCACCAAAGTACAGAGATCACTGCCATATAAAATGATAACGACAAGGAGTAAGATACAATCACAGGGCCCAAGCTCCCCCAAATCAAATACAAGAGACGCTACCATGGAAGAAAATGGCAATCATGCAGCCGAAACCTCTGAATCTGAGGTAGACAGACAACTACAGAAACATATAGAGCAACTTAGATCAGAGATAACATCTGAAATAAAAAAACAAATGCATGAATTAGTGGAATCTGAAGTGGAAAAACAATTGCAGAAATGTATAGAGGAAACCAGAACAGAAATTACCCCTGAAGAAAAAAAACACATGTCTAAATTAATAGCATCTAAAGTAGGGGAACAAATGCAGACAGGTAAAGAGGAGAACAGAGCAGAAATATACTCTGAACTAGAGAGAGAAAGGATAACCATCATGAAAGACCTAAATAATATTAAAGAAGACATTGATAAAAAATTAGAGGAAAACAGAAAAATGATGGAGTCCCTGAATGAGGAATATAGGAAAGAAATAAATCACATGAAAAAGTTTCAGAGATAAGCAAGAAAATAAAAATTCAATCACAAGTTGGCAAAACCACATGAATGAAAGTGAAGATAGAGTTTGAGATCTTGAAGACACAGTCGCAGCAAGCGAAAAAGAAAGGATATCTTAAAAACAACTAGGATGTGGGAAAAAATAATTCAACATCTGTAAGATGATGCAAAAATGAACAACATGAGATTAATAGGAATCGAGAAAGAAGGAGTCAATACAAATGATATAAAAAGAACATGAGCAGAAGTAATAGCAGAAAACTTCCCAAATGTGAGAAAGCAATTGGACATTCAGGTAACTGAAGCATACAGAACTCCAAATAACTTCAACCCAAATAAAAACACACGCAGACATATAATAGCCAAGATCCCAGAAATTCAGCAAAAGAATAATATACTAAAAGCTGCTAGAGAAAAGAAGCAGATCACATTTAAAGGAAAAGCCAGAATAATGGCACATTTCTCTTCACAAACCATGAAGTCAAGAAGAGCATGGAGCAGAGTGCTTCAAGTCCTCCAGGAAAACAAATTTGAGCCCAGACTGCTATATGTGGCAAAACTCTGTTTCAAGTATGAGGGAAAAGTGAAATACTTCCATGAGAAGGAACAGCTAAAGAATGTCATGATGTCAAAGCCAACACTACACTGTATACTAACAAATATTTTAGAGAGGAACCAAAATGACCCGAACTCAACAAATCAGAACAGAAAGATCCCACCAAACAGGGCAACCGATTAAACATAGGAGAAAAAGTGGTAAACAGTACTAAATAAAAATCATGTCAATCATAAGACAATACATTTCAATTATAACCATCAATGTAAATGGACTTAATTCTCCAATTAAAATAAGTAGATTGGCACAGTGGATAAGGAAACAAAATCCAACAATATGCTGTATACAAGAAGCACACTTAACTCATAAAGAAACTCATAGGCTAAAAGTGAAAGGATGGAAAACAATACTACATGCTCCAGCAACTCAAAAAAAATCAGGGGTAGCAATCCTGTTTGCAGAGAGTCTAAACTTCAAACTGAGATTGACCAAATGTAACAAAGAAGGCCACTATATACTGGTAAAGGGAAAAATTCAGGATGAAGAGGTAAAACTCACAAATATGTATGCACCCAACACAGGAGCAGCAAGTTATATAAGACAAACCTTAATGGACATGAAAAATCTAATACCCAATACTACAATCTTAACAGGAGACCTTAACACCCCTCTATCTGAAAAGGATAGGTCAAGCAGACAAAAAATTAGCAAAGAAGTAGCAGAACTGAAACAGAATTTGGAACAACTGGACTTAGTGGACATACACAGAGTGTTCCACCCAACCTCTTCAGAATACACATTCTTTTCAGC
>PVKN010032281.1:0-12296 GCA_004027915.1 Capromys pilorides
GAACCCTGCTCCAAGAGTCAGAAAACATTCCAAACAGCAAATTCTCATGCAGAATAATGGGGCTGTAGATGGGAACTGGGCGCTACCGGGAGGAAGACAGTAAACCTGGTTAGCTTGTCTAGGGTGCAAGAATCAATCTGTGACAGTTCAAACACTGGAATGTCGCAGCTGCCTCAATGCAGAGCTCACACAAACTGGGTAAAGGCAGCAGGGAAGAGGGAGGTGTGGAAAGAGGGATCTAGGGAAGGGGATAGAGAGAAGCACAAAGGGTTTTCATATTGCCATTAGACGGGGGGAGGGGGCTTTACCCTTTCAGACCTTTTAAAAACAAAATGAAACAACCCAAAATACCATGTCAAACTAAAACAGCAATAATGTAAGCATATGGGGGCTTCAATCACTCTTCCTGAAGAGCAATGAGCATTATCTCACCCCTTTTAATTGCTGGGGTTGCCCAGACTCCAGTGACAACTGGGGCTCCTTGATGTGCTTTGCTCTGCAGCTGTTTTCCAGCTAAGTTCCACAGTAACTCCACACACTCACACACACAATTCCTTCCCTCTGGGGGAGCAGATGGGCATGTGTGGGTACGCACACACATACACACAAGCACGTGCGCGCACATGCGCGCGTGCACACACACACACACACAGACACACGCACGGAAACCTCCCAGAAAATAACCCCTACCACTACCATAGCAATTGGACATTTAGATAATTTCCATAATTTTCCCTTAAAATATTACTTTTCCAGGAAGTGACTAACAGAATGTTGTTCATTTCTACGTAAGAACGTCTTCAGTCCTCTTTCCTCCTAATAAATATCAAATAAAAAGTTTATTTTCCTTTCTTTCGCCTTTTCCAAGATGGTCTTTGTTGTGTTTTCTTCTACTCATGCCGTGCATGTGTCCATGGTGCCTTGAATCTCACTCTCGAAGTGGAGGCTGGGAGACTGCAGCTGCGCAGCGGCCTGGCCTCCTTGTGGTTATGCAGACGGTACTGCTGCCCTCCTCTTCAGACTGTCTTTTGGGCCCCAATGACTGGACCCCATGCAGTTGCTTCTTGGCGAGATGTTGTACACATTAAGAATAAAAACAATTACTAGCAAAAGGGATGGACACAGGTCCAGGAGGCTGGTCAATAGGATGAGGGCACAAAAACCAACCAAACAAAAATAACCACACTGAAAGCTTCTACCCAATAAAATGTGTCAGGCCATGAATGGACTAGCCTGCCTTCTGTGAGACTGCTTGCTATGCTACTGCAGAAAGTACAGGAATCAAAAACATTAATTTGAAATCCTACAGCAGTCACCTGCTAGTCCAGCCAGCACCAACACCCACACTGCATCCTTGAGGGCTCAAGCACCTACACAGTGAAGGGCATTTCCTGCTGGAATCTCCAGGCCAGAGAAGGGCCTGCCAGAACCTTCTGAAAGGCCCTGTATCCTCCCCACCGAACGCTTCCACTGGCTGAGGAGGTCGTTCCCTGTTCTGTCCCCACCAACCTCTCACAGGAGCAGTGAGTGGGACTGTCTTTGCTACACACTGACTAGAAGAACACCTGTCATGGAAGAATTCAGTGTGATATTTTACTACTGAGAGTAATAACAATAAAAGATGTTTAGGAATAATTTCAACTATATTCTCAGTCAGCAAAGCAATCATTAATGGATTCCTATTTTATTCCCCAAAGAGGAAAAAAGGACTGAGAAGTTCCCATTGGCTTCTCCCACCTGCCTTCCCTTCTCAACTTTCACTGCCCATGTGACTGGGGACATGCACGACGGAGAAGGTGAGAGGCGGTGACATCAGGTAACTGAGTTAGACAAACAGCAGTTCCTCTCTCCCTCCAGAAGGACCTGGGGGGACGGAGAGTTCCTGATGGACTTTTCTTTTCGTTGCACTACGGACATTTCGTGCACACTCAGCAGCTGGTGGAACACTTACACCCTCTTGACAGCAAGGAACAGACAAGAGGGCTGCCACCTGCAGGGGTCTGTGTGGGCCAGTCCTGCAAACCCAACATGCCATGGTTTATGGAGCCTTCATTCCCAGGGTTGCCACTTTGGCCTCAGTGTGGAGGGTTCATGGTGCCTTGTCCCCGCTGCTGTTTCTGCTTCTGCTGCATTAACAACTGCTCCAGAGCGGAGGGTCCAGGATGCATCATGGAACTGGACCAGATAGACTGAAAAATAGCCCAGATCTTGTCAGCAGAGGTCAACTGGCTGCCTAAGGTGGATCTGTTTTAATCCCAGCCAGCTATGTAGGCATATATGCTCCAAAAACCACATTCTATTCTATAAAACACTCAGCTATTAGAAAATGTCACTGTAAGTCTTTAAGATTAGTTCCTGTTAAAATTATTTTAAACTATAGAAGGCAAAAGTATGTATTTAAATGGTCATTCTGCTAACAGCTCTGTGTGCAGTAGTAGGGCATATTTATATAGAGGCAAGCAAGTCATGTTTTAAATTATAAATTTCTCCTTCACTTGGTCAGAAAAAATCTTAAAACATTCCAAGATGAGACAGAATTTTCTTAACCTTGGAGTGAGGTTAAGAAAACTCTTTTATACTTCTCATCCTCCAAAGAAACCTTTGTGTCATTAGAGGATTCTCAAGTTAAAAATTCAATTTTACTGAAAACTCCTGGTTATGCTGGTCGTATTTCTAGAGCTCTGTTACACATAAGCTATACATCTGTCAATTCTGAGGGCCGCAGAAGCAAGTCTTTGCTGCTAGAATCTTGTGGCTTTTGTTCTGGAAATGTACTCACCTTTAGGCTTTCCATGAGGACAGCAGAAGAATCCTCCATGGAAGGACCATGGCCTGTCCAGGTGCCAAGTGGAGTGCTGGCCTGATGCCAACTGCTCTCCGAGGGTGAAGTTGTTGACAGATAATCAACACCAAACCCACCCATGGCTAAGGGATGAAAAGAGAATTTAAGATATTCTATTACTGCCAAATAGTGTACCAAATCCCAAGTAAGGATATAGCAAATTACTTCACTTTCCAAGATATTAAACCGAGACCTCACCTGGTTTATCAGTTTTCCAGCGATCTGCAGCCCTTCTATCCCTGTTATCTGGAGTCCCAATGGGTCCAAAGTTGGAGAATGGAATGGAATTATGGTTATGTGTTGGAGGCGAGCTGGGCAGGCTACTTGGGTTTGAGGAGTGAGGTGACTGGCTGGCTGGTGTTGAATGATCTATTAGATGACAGCAACACAGGTCAGACTAGGTGTTTCATAAACTTAAGAAGCATTCTACAAACTCTACTAAAAATAGAAAGGTGATTTAGGGGTCCCAAGAAGAAATATGCCAGATGTACTAATTTGCCTTATTGCACATATCTATGGCATAACTTTTCCTTTAAAAAAATAAATTATTAAATGAATGCCCTATTCTGGCTTTTCAGATGCCAGCTACGTTTCCAATAAGTATTTACTGATTGTTTCTATCAGAAACACATCTTGGGGGCCGGCGAGATGGTTCAGTGGTCTAAAGCACCTGCTTAGGAGGGCTCAGGCAACTGCGGGGACTGCAGTTCGATCCCCGGCACCACATGCTGCGCCAGCGCCACCACCAGGGCAGGCTGAGCCAGCCACAAAATGAATAAATAAAGAAACAAGCAAACAAATAAATAAATAAAATTTAAAAAAAAAAAAAAAAAAAAGAAACACATCTTGACTTTATAAAATCAGATTATTATTTATAAAATTGGGATTAAAGTCTTTATTTGAAAAAGTACACCTTTCATCTACAAACAAAACTAAAATATTGCTAGAATTGTGACAGTACTCACATTCTTCTCTTATAATTCTACTGGTTTTCTAGGATGCAAAGACATGCAAAGATATTTAAGTGGGATTAGAACTAGGTTAGTAGGCTTCTTTTGTACTTTCTTTTAGGAATTAGTAAACAACCCAACTGAATGTAATTATAGAATCCTAATAACTTTTTAGTCACCTTCAATATACAGAAAAGATTTGTAATGTTAAAAACTATTCAAGTTAATACCTGAACTGGCAGGAAGCGATGGAGACCATGGAGTCCCTTCAAAAAGAGAATACAGTGATGTCTCCTGCGAGGGCATTGACGGATTAAGCTCTGCCTTGGAGCTGGCTGTCATGTTCTTCCCATATACCTCATTGAACATGCTGTTATTTGGGTATCTCTCCTGAAAAACAAGACAGTCAAGGGATAAACTCAACTCTTAAGAGAAATTTTAAAAAATGCAATGTCATGCTTATAGATTCCTGATACATCTAAAGCCTTTCTTAGATAAATTTCCGGAGGCTTTCATTTCTTTTAGTATTCTCTCATTCATTTCTCGTATGCTTTGTCTTACCCTTTATTCTGTTAATTCATCTGACGAAACACAGAATCATGAGGAATTCAATATTAATGAGAAATTAAAGGGTTCAAACTCATAATGTACAGGTCACTAGCCTGTTGGAGGGGGAAAGGGAATAAAATCAAGTATCTGGAAGATCCCAACATATGGAAAAGGAGGGAAAGATAAAAAGACATACTGAAATACAATAAGGAAAAAAAATACCAGTCTATTATAGAAATACAAAGCGATATTCTTAATGGTTTACCCACCTGATTGAGAGAGAATCCGGTGAGGGACAGGAAAGAGGATGAATGTGACATGAGCTCTGAAGGCTTCTCCAATAAGGATTTCTTCGCAGTCCCAGAAAGAAAAGCATTCAGTTATGCCTTCCAGATCTTTTTTTTTTTCTGAGACAAGTTTTCACTATATAGTTTAGACTTCCTTGAACTCACAGCCAGACTCCTGCCTCATCTTCCAGGCACTAGGATTATAGCCATGTGCCATATTTGGCCTCTTTCTATTTTTTAAATATTAAATTTAAAATACGATAGAACTACAGTAAAAGAATTTCCCCATTTAAGCACATTTGTACTCAATATGTACAATGTAACATTTAGAAGACACGAATTCAAATCCATTAATACCATACCACCTACAGACAAGTTGTTATAGTGAGTCAGAATCCTTTACCAAAGGCATTCAGTCTCCAGAGATTAGGGCAGGAACCAAGGACTCAGGAGTTCTGGGTATTTTTAGGGTATGAATCTCAGGAATCCACTTATCAATAGCTCTATTTAGAATAATTTCAAAACAACAGGCTGAAATGTTCTAGCACTGTTTACTGTCTAAATTTCTAAAACACTACACTGATGCCCCATGTAGTGGCTTACACCTATAATACCCCCACTCAGGTGGCTAGAGGGAAAAAGAATGCAAATCTTTGGCCAAACGATGCTATATAGTGAGTTCTGGGTAAGCCTGGACACAGAGAAACCCTGTATCAAAACTGAAACAAAGTGTCATAAAAACATTGACACTGATGACTTTAAAATAGCTTTTTAAATCATCTGACAAGTTTGGTTTACATGTTTTACAAGTAGCTCCTTTGGTGGTACATACTAAAATACTGAAAAATCAGGCTTCCATCTATTTACGCCAAGAAAGTTACGAAGAAAAATAAGCTGAGTTCCTAATGCTCACTGCATAGTGTTAACAACACATCTACTGCACACAAGGCATTTTCAACATTACACCATTAGCAGTGTCAGGAAGGCACCATCTCCAATTTCTTAATCCCTTCCAGCAGGAGGCAGTGGAAAGGCAAGCAAGCTTAGGTAGAGCACAGCTGCAGGACATTACATCTTCTGTTCCCCCGTCCCATGCCACTACCACTTAGATTTTCAGGGATCTTATCGCCCCTTTGAGAGGAGACCTCTACTGCCACTCTCCCGAGAAAATTCTTAAGGGAACTTTCAAGCATTACAGATGGCAGGTATTGTCATGAAAACTGTGTAGTTATTATTCATCTTGATATTATAATGAATGCATTTTAATCTTATAAATGTCTTCTTGGCCTATGTTTATGGAAAATCAACAGGAAAGAACTCGGAATCTTTGTTTTTTATGAAGATGTAGGCAAGGGAGATGGACTACTGGCACACACCTTCCTTCCCTTCACCCTCAGTAAAATATAAATATTTATGAACACAAAGAATGATATTCTTCGAAATGCATGCTGGCTCTAGAAGACTATTTCTAAAAAGACAGCACTAGTCAGTTCTTACAGCTTATATTACCCTAGTTATTTGTCTTCATAGCTACTCACTTATAGAATCTTTCATTTTTATTCATAATGAATCCAAATCTAAATTGAAATCAGGGCTCTGATTTCAGTCAGCCAAATGGAAAAGGGCTGAGTAGTGTTCAATAGTATTTATGTGTGTGTGTGTGTGTGTATGTATGTATGTATGTATGTATGTATGTATGTATTTGGTCTTATTTTTAGAAAGCATTTCATTATGCAGCCTGGGCTGGCCTAGAACTCATAGCAGTTCTCCTGCCTCAGCCTCCCAAGTGCTGGGGTTACAGTTGTGTGCCACCATACCCAGCTTCATAATGTTAATTCTCTGCTTTCTGACTGTCATGCCATGAACAGCCCTCCTCTGCCATGTTGCCCTGCCCAGAGCTAGCCTGGGCGAAATGCTACAAACTCCTGCTTGAAATGGCACCATGGCCAGGCTTGAGGTGAGGCAGCACACCACGATGCGTGTTTATGGTAGAGGAAACACCTCTCTCCTTACGGATGGGAAGCAGAAGAGAGAACGAGAAAGACTTGGATCTTATAATTTCCTTTGAGGACAGGCTTCCAGTCACCTAAAGATGTCTCACCAGCAAAATCTCTTCCACCTCCCAATAGTAACAAACTAGGGACCAAGCTTCTGATACACAGGCCTCTGGGTGACACCCATGATCCAAACCACAGTGCCTGTATGATGCCATCTGCAGTCAGGCCCTCACCTAGCGGCTGAGCCAATGAGGCTATCCAATTTTAGACTTTCAGCTTCCAAAACTGAGAAAATAAGCCCTCACTTTTTTTAATCAAGAAAAAAAAACCTAGAACATACTTCCTTTCATGTAGTATACACAGGTAGAACATAACCTAAAACCTCTGAGGCCAGGCAGAAGTGGCACTCAAAACATGAAAGAGTGATCTGCCAGAAGCATACCTGTGCGACGCTTATGAACAGCACTACATCCAAGCTATGACTCTGCAGCTGGAGGGAACTCGAGTGAGGAATATTTGCCATGTTTTACTACCAGCTGAAGGTTAGTTTAAGACAAACAGGAGAACAGTCTGTGCTTTTACAAACAAGGAAAGGCCCAGAAAGAAGAAATCACTCTTGATATAAGTACTACAGAATTTTAGAAAAGCTGGAGTTAGAACAGGCAGCAGAATTATGTCAAATACATACAAAGAGGCTTCTTCCAGGAAGAGAGGCGAGAGGCCCCAGCAGAGCTGGGTAAAGATCAGGAGGGTTAGAAAAAAGCAGCTCTTCCTCTTCCTCCAAGGCAGCCAGACTCTTTAACAGGTCCGGAGGAAGCAAAGGGGAGCCCTTGGGGTCCTAGTGACAAAAAGGATTATAGTAAGAAGTAATTAAGCATGACAAAAGCATAAAGGTATACTAGTATGTTAGGTGGATAAGGCAAGTAAAATCAAGGGTAGGGGGATTATCATAGTGAAAGACAAAAAGGGATTTTGTTTTTTTTTGTGGTACAAGGGATTGAACTCAGCACCTTAGACCAAAAGGTTTTGAAAAATAAAAGAGACACAAGGACAATGGTAGAGAAAGATCAAGATGACAGAAGTAAAAATACTGACAGGTCAGAACATTTTCAAAAGGTTAATGTGCTTAGTGAGAACAATGCAATGCAGCAACATGAGCGTATTTTGTGCAAACAGAGAAACAGCTCTTTTAAAAAGTACAATACCTCTTTCTTATGAATAACGACAAGAAAAAGGAATTCTACTGTCCAAGATAGCCAATTTTGCTTCTCTCAGAGAGCAATTTGCTTAAAACTCAGTAAACCTATTTTAAAACTTAGATCAGCCCAAGTAAGAGAGGATCCCTGTTTGTCTCAGTTATCACAGGCCATGCTAGATTTCCACATATATCGCTGCAAGACCATCACATTTTAAAATCAGTTATATAATTCTTCAGCTCCCCAAACTAAAACATATTGTGTAATTTGGAAGACAAAGCTATAAATCTAATGTTTTAGAGTGATCCTTTAAACATCTACTTTCTATATGTAAATACTGTAACTTTCAAGTGTCAACTTAAAACATAAAAATGTATTTATATATTTATTTGAGAAATACCAAAGACACACAAACTCAGACCTATCTTCAATGAGTCTGTGGACAGAAAAGGGCACACACCTCGAATGGCATCCTGGGCACAGGATCCTGATCTGGACGGAAGACTCCTGGTGACCGTTTGCCCCTGCGGTCCATGTTTGTTTGCTGTGCCATTACAGCTCTGTTGTCAGCCACGCTGTAGGAAGAATCCCAGTAGAATTCTGGGACCTTGACTTCTGAGGGATTGTGGTTATATGGCTCCATGGGAAAAGGCTTCATTTTTTTCTCTAGAGGCTGTTGCTGCATTACAGGAGGTTGCAGTGACGGCTCAAACAGTTTTATGGGGTCTTGGGTCTGAAGGTAGTAGGGCTGTTTCACAGGCATGATTTTCCCTAGTGGGCCTTGAACCTGAGGGGGATTCCACAGCTGTTTGGAGGCGTCTGCCTGTTGATACTAAAACATGAGATACTCATCATCAAAATGAAGATAAATCCTATAACTCAGTGGTTTCCCAAATTTCCTGTTCAAGGAGATTAAGGAACCTCAGAGGAAAGGGATAAATGAAGTATAGTGTGTCTAAGGAGAGTCACCTAGAGAAAAAACATTCTCTTAGGCTTTCACAGAGAGCAAACTGGTCAAGCAATGGCCATGACTCGTCCTGATGGCTGACACTGACAACAGTTCTACAAAGCACTGTACATGGTTCCAAAGTTAATCCTGAGGGGATTTGACCTTGGAAAATACATAAGATGAATGTTTTGTTATACAGGTCCTGCTTTGACTTGCCCTTGATCACTCAGCAGAAAAGCTTAATTATGAGGCATAAAACTCAGAGCTAGGTTAGTATGGTGAGCTATAAGAGGCTTAAACCAAGAGCCTCCAACATTGCCAGTTTCACCGGTAACCCACTGCAATTAGGGAACACTGGACTCTGTATACAACTACTTCCTCTTAGTTCAGAGAAAAAATTTTTTCTTTTTTTCTTTTCTTATCAATATCATTAGAAAATTTATCACGTCTACAGCCTATGCTCTGTATCACTACTATGAGGACAAAAATATGCAATGCGTCAATTATTGCAAATGTACTACTAATGTGTTTTGAAACTATCATATTGTTATCTCTTATTAAAATAAAAAAAAATGAAGATAAAGTGTAAAGTTGCTTAAAATCAATGCTCAAGAATGATCAAATGAACTTGAGAGATTTTACAACAAAAAATCCTCTAGGCACAAAGCAGCTTCCTTTACAGTATGGGTTTTTCAATACACACCAATTTTTGGGCACAGACTATGTATAATAAACTTATATTCTCTTCAAATGAGAGTCTCAATGAATGAATATATATATATATATATATATATATATATATATATATATATATATATATATATATATACACACACACACACACACGAGAGGAGGAGAGGGACAGTTTCATCCTCTTTTTTAAATGGTGTGGGATGACCCAACCTCTGGTACCAAATTCTGTCTCAGTTTCTTTTCTCTCAATTCTGGGACAAAATACCCAACAGCCAGAATTAAGGAAGGAAATGGTTTATTTAGCTCATCATTACTGGAGGTTTCAGTCCGTACTCAGCTGGCTCTAAGACAAAGTGGCACATGGCAGAAGACAACTGTTCATGGTGCTGGAAAAATGCAAAGATCAAAGGGAGGAGCAGTAGTTGTTGTAGCTAACAAGTCCTTTTCCTTCGAGCCTTCCAGGGGACACATAAGACACACAAACCTGAACATATCCCTTTGCCTCAAAATGATCAAAAGCCTGTTAAGGAACTTGTACTAAGGACACCCCATATCCAATGTAGCTGCTCTGTACCAGGCTAGAGAGCAGGTATAAGCCATAACAAATAAATTGACCTTTCTTGCAATTTGTACCTCAATCCTGCCTTCTATTTTGGATCCTTGCACAATGTTTTCAGTTCATCTTAATGTTGGATGATAATGAGTCCTTATCAAGAACTTGACATGTGAACTGAATATCTCTCTTCCTATCTTGTGTTCCATCTACTCTCCTTCCACATCCTATTTCTCTCCTTTGCAAACCTTCTGGTTTTTCTTTGTGTATCATTTATTCTACCTTAATATTGATACATTTATGTTTTTACTTCACCTACAAGTGAAATTATGATATTAAATTTTCTGAGCCTGTGAAATAGCAAAAAATAAAAAATAAAATAAAATAAATGGTGTGGGAATGACAATTAACATTGATGTCACGTCCACCTGAGTATTTCAAAACTATGATTCCAATTCTATTTTGTAATTTATTTTCAAAGAATTATTTACAGAAAATCTAAGGTGGGCAGTTAGTGGGAGCAAAAGATGGTAGGAAAGGTTTAAATATTACCTTTTATGAATAAAAAATTTTTTAAATTTTCCTAACAGTAGAGAGAAGAGTTTTGTATTTCTATAACCATAAGTCTAGTCAGAAGCTTCTTAACTAGTGTTTTTCAACTGTCTAAATACTAAGTCATTTGAGTGTTTTCCCTTATTCAGTGGGTCAGTATCCGAAGTATAACTTACCTGCTGGAATCCAGAGTGGTGAGGTGGGCTTTTCCCCAAAGCTGGCACCGCTTTTGTAGGGGATTGCTGCTGCTGAGCTAGAGCTTGAACCTGCAACTGGCTTGTAGACTGTGCTGTTGGCTGAGCTGGTAAAGATGTAAGGGGCTGCTGGGAAGGTGGCTGTGATTGTTGAGGTCCCTGGTTCATTGGCCCTGGTCCAGAGGGCCGTTGCTGGCTGTAAGGAATGTGGGACTGTTTCCCAGCTTGCACCTGGTTTCCTGCTGGAGAGTGAGCTGCAGACTGAAGAAAAGTTCCTGGGACAGAAACACCAGCTGGGAAGGTGTAACCTGAGCCCATAGAAAATGCCACAGGAGGGGGGATAACATACGTTGGGGGCGGGAACCCTTCAAAATAAAAGAACACAGCTTTAGTTTTAAAGAAATTTAGAAAAAAAAAGGGGGGGGTGGGAATCTTTTTCAGGGGAGAAATTACACTTAAGAGAAACAGACTAACCATGTCAATCTCAAACATGATTTTAAGAACTAAATACTGCATATGAGCTACAAAGAAGTAACTCAAAAATAGTTTCACAATCATCAGGAGTCAAACTTGTACTTCATAACATTATGCTTAGGAACATCACTCCAAGAGCACATATTACTCAGTACGTGAACAGAAATCCACATGGATGATATGAGGTAGAAGAAATTGTAAAATGTGGCATACCTGGACGGCTGGGAAGAGGAGGGAAGGCTCCAGGATGATGAATGGGGATGAACTGAGAGTTACTTGCTTGAGCTGGAGTTTGAGTTACAGGCGTTTTCCTGGCTTCAGATACTGGAGTTTTTCTTAGTTCTGTCTGAGATTTTACCTATGACCAACAGAGGCAAATTATTTATAAAACCTAGAACTCAAATGTGTCAGAAAGAAGTCACTACTCCTAAGAAAGTATTCAAAATCTTTTTGTATCAAAAGGCATATGCTAACAACCTTCAAACTAACCTAAGTTAAAGATGAAAACAGTCCAAACATTATTTTACTAATGAACTTTTTTGCTTTCAATCAGTTTAGCCCTCAATCTATTGTTATATAGATAGCTAAGTGTACAGTCAGGTGTTCACACTTAATCCTGCAACTTTATCATCCCTCAGAAAAAATAAGGATACTTTCACAACAGGAAACAGGGCTAAGATCCTACACCTTGATCAAGAAACAGATGTCATATGTACTGCTCAAGGCAAAGTAAAAATAGGGAAAAAGCCTTTACAGAAAACCTGGACTAAGGTGAAGTGTGGTGATAGTTCCTATGTCAGATCTACAGGCAGATTTGAGATGGAAGGGCCCAGACAAGCGATCCCATGATTAGCCTGGAGCTTACTAGAAGGCCACTACACAGAACGGAGGACGGTGAAGCAAGCAGTGCTGGTTTTTTTCCTAAAATATGACCCTCTGGCTTTCTAGTTTACTTTTTTCTTGTCTTTTTCCCAACACCTCTCTTTTTTCACATTGTTTGTAAATTTCTACCAAGTTTTTTTTTTTTTTTTGAGAAAGAAAAAAAGTAATAGCTCCATTT
>PVKN010032282.1:0-12297 GCA_004027915.1 Capromys pilorides
TGTTACTTTTAATAACTGGAAAGGAATAAAAGACTTTCATAAATATAAACAAAACTCCCCAACAGAAATTACAAATATTTTATGCAAAAAAAGGTTTTTAAACATTATGGATTCAAACATCTTTCACAAACATCACCTGGATTTTTATACTAACTGTGACAAATGGCATAATATAACTTCTGGGAACGAGTCCATATAACTTGGATACTTTTCCTTAAATAATAATGGTTACTAAGGGGCTGGAGAGATAGTTCCGAGGCACAAGTACCTGCCTGGCAAGTGCAAGGTCGTGAGTTTGAAGCCCTGTACCCCACCCACATCAAAAAGAAAATGGTTACTAATAATTTCAAGGGTCCAGGCCTTTTAGAGAAAAAAGTTTATGTCACAAGTCTTCAATTCAAATGGATATAAAATAATGTTCTATTTCTAGGCTCTATTAAAGTTAATAATAAAAGGATAAAAGTGAAAACAAGAACAGGTTCACTATATTTAAACACCATGAGCCTTCACTGTAATTTATAGTTTGAATTTTCAAAGTACTTATTTGGTTAAGAACTTAAAGTGTATATTTTATTTTAATTTTATATTTTGCAGGACCGGGGTTTGAACTCACAACCTTGCACTTGCTAGGTAGGCACTTATGCCATGGAGCTATTTCCCCATCCCCCTAAAGTGCATATTTTAGCACACATCTTCACAAGAATCCTGTGATAGCAAGAGCAGAGGTTTAAGGCTAATACTGAAAATAAACCCCAGCATGTCTGGGGTGCTTCACACTCACCCTGAACTTATAACTGAGGGGCTCACTGGTATTTTCTTGAGTGCATTTTTGTTTTTTAGAGACAGCTGATTACATCTTTTGACAATTAGAAGAGCTGAGGGTCAGTCCACAGAGGCATTCATGTGCCTTGTGGAAGGCTTCTGGCCTTCCTGTTATGAGAGGCAATGAGGTGCAAGATGCACACTGGGGCTCGGGTATCATTCCCTAACACTGCAGTGTGCCCCCACACAAGGTTCTTCTCTGGCCCTGGGGAAAAGGCGAGAGTCAGAGCCCTGAGATGTCCCCTTGACATCCCAGTCACCTATCCACAGCCATCTTCTCCCTGGTGGCCTTCATGCCTGTCCTCCAAGGGGGCCCCTTCTCCTTTGGTGACACAGGTGAGGGCGTGGTTGTTCCCCAAATCCCCAGAGTCAGGAGTCTCTGCAGTGGGCAGGATCCCATGGCCTCAGGCTGGGGACACAAAGATGGGAGAATGGAGAAGCCATCAGACTGGAAATTCCAATGCAGGGCTCAACTGCAGCCAGGCACAGCCTCAGACTGGCTGCACCCTGCCACCACACTGTCTGTGTGCTCACTGTCTGACCATCAGCTCAGCTGCTGAGGGCAGTGAGCTCCCTGATGTCGCCTGGTGCAGGCCTCTCACCTTGGGGTCTGGGGCACATATTAGCTGGGTAAATCAATAAGTGAATGAAGGTGTCTGGTAAGAGAAGCGGTGGAGGGCTGATAGTTGACTATCTGGACTTGTAAATGAATAAAGGCTTACAAGGCACACAGTGGGGTCAGGGAGTGTTCACAGCTAGGCACCTTGCAGGGAGAAGACAGGGAACAGACAAGGGGAGAAAGACTGGATAGGTGGTGGGTGACAGATCAGGAGGGTCCTGTGTCCCCCTGTGAGCTGACTTTCACCTCAGGATGCAGGGAGGCACACTGTGCCCATCGTATGAAGAAACAGAGTGAGGGAGCAGAGACCAGGGTTAGCCTTGGCCTGTAGTCCCCCGCAATACACCTGAGCTGTCTTGGGCAGGCGATCTGGACCTTCCAATCACCACTATAAAGTGAGGGAGGCCAGTTCAGCATTCAGAGAGGCAGGGTCATCGGGAAGATTTCCCGAGCACCACGAATCCCCGTGCTGGACTAATGAGCTGGGGCTAGCATTCCTACTGCCCCCTGGCTGATCTTATGGACTGCCCAAACTCAGTGACATTTTATTATCTTATCTTGAGGAAAATAATACTCATGAAAAGTCTTTATCTTTAAATTAGATGCTGATATGCTCATTATCTACCCTTCTCTCAATTCAAGAGAGTTTAAATTTTTTTTAAAAAAACCCATACATTTTCTTGCAACACAAATCATTTTCACAAGCACGAAACTGCAGATTAGGAAGAAACATGGTAGAAGCTCTTGGAATGGGAATTGAGTGGAAGGAGTCTGATTTCATATCCTATGGATCACAGAGGTGGAAATCTGGCTAAGTAATTTATTTCTTATTCAGCTAAGTAAGTTTGGGCTGGAATGCAAACAAAATTCAAGGAAGAAAAAGAAAATTTGTAGTATTTTTTCAAGGTACACATAGTGCATTCATTTCCAGGAAAAGAGGCAAATGGAAATTTACTTATTCTGTATTACATTAGGGAGGGAAGAGATAGGAGAATGAAAGACCCAATAGTACAGTGCTTTGTAATATATTCTATTTGTCTGGTTAACTCTGCACCTTCAGATTAATTACTTCTGTGAGCTTTAGTCTGATGATGGAATAGATCAAAGAAAGCAGACAGTATGTGCAGGAAAAATGTGAGCTTCACTGTGACAGGCATTAGGTGTGGGTGTGATTTCTCTCTTCCTGCTTGGGAGGAATGCACAGAAGGTCCTCTGAGTAGCTGGGTGGTAAGACTCTCATGTCAACAGCTGGCATCTGAGTAGACACATTTGGCCAAAGAGCTCAGAAGCTCTGCAGAGCCACGAGCTGGCTCAGGACAACTGACTCCAGAAGCCAAGTCCAGCCTGGCGGCCTCTCTTCAGGCCCTCCCTGCTTGCTCCTGGTTTACTTACAAGGTACAGGTCATAGACACAGACATGCACACTCTGGCCAGCAGTGTGCAGGTGCGTGTTCATGAAAATAGGACTCTTCCCTGGCCTCCTCATCCACTGTGGGCTGCTCCCTCCCACAGGGGCAGAGAATATGGGATGGAAATGATCACCATGGTCACTGTACACTTTCTCTCACCACTAACTAGGTTTCAGAGAAATGATACCATGTGCTTAGGGCATAAGAGTGCTTACAATGTTCTGCAGTTTGTGGCTGTACTTCAACCCTAAGGACTTTGCAGCCTTGGCTCTAGCTGTCTGCATCTGGCTGCTCAATCATAGGAAAGCTGGTGGCAGTAGAACTCCCTCCAACCCTATGTTTAAGGCACACACCTCGCTGACAGCCAGTATGGGTAAGGACTCATGATGCTCCTTCTTACATGGCTGAGTCAACTCCCATATTAGACTATGGATTCCTCTGTGGTGGTCTCTAAGCATATTAAAGCTTATTTACTTGATTGTACATATATACCCTGCACTCAGCAAATGTGCCTCAGAAGTAAAAACTGGTCATGAAAGCAGAGGGTTACTACCAGGACAGCGTAAGCACTTGCTCAGCCTTTCAGGTACTCACACACAGGGAAATCTTTTGGGTAGAGGAAGGAAATCCTCTGAAATACATTAATTTGGGGTGAAAATTTCTGGTCCTTGAGTATCTGAGACCTGCTAAGGAGCCCACAGCACTGCTCCCTGCCAGCAAACGCTGGTGTCTGGACACACACTGTCCTTCTCCAGGGCTCCAGCTCTCCCTGCTGTGGCTACTGCTTCTCCTCACCAAGCCCTGTGACCTTCATTCATTTTAATAGTATTTGATTTTAGTATTATAAATATTTTGACTATTCGATACATGACTTTTTTAAAGAACGCATTTAGGATGGGATCTACAGGGTCTCACCAAGTAGGTCAAGCACTGGGATTACAGGTGCGTGCCACCACGTCCAGTCTCAACTGCTGTTTCAGTGTGCCCCAGGGGCAGGGCTGGCATGACACACTGGGGATCAATCCCTGGCTATTGTGCTCTGCTTAAGCAGGTGCTTTAGTCCATTGAGCTATCTGGCTGGCCCTCAATACATGATTATTAATGTAACCATGGAAACCAAATTACTTTAATTACTCACCATTGCTCCACCTGACAGCCAGGACCCACTAGCCTCACAGGAGGCTCTGGCTCTGCTACATGAGGCAGAGCATACAGGGCCACTGGGCAGTTCATCCCTAGACTAAATGCCTCCCAAAGGCCACCCTGCAGTATGGCGATGGAAATCTACAAGTTTAAAGAAATCTTAACTCATCTTCACAACTCTGAGGAGACAAGGACAACTGCCCTATGCTGGAATCATTGCTTGGGATTTCTAGGTCCCCCACAAATGGCCTATCCTGCATCAGCAGCATGTGCAAGAGTAACTGTGTTATTCAGAGATGTCTTTCTTACAGCTGCAAATTCCTTCAGGTCTTCCTGCCCAGCCTGGGGACTGGACGCTTCCTATATGGCTTCTATATGTTTTAAGAAGTTTCTGCACCTTACCCCTCTCCTTGTCCACAGGAAATGTATTTGTGAGGGCCTCCATGTAGGCAAATCTGATTCTGTAATCTATTTACAACATCACAAACTGCATCCACAGAGACTTCATGTTTACTGATGTTTCCAAGGAGTAAGATAATACAGAGCGCTGGAGGTGGTGGCAGGTGGTGTGTGTTGGGGGGACTGACCTCATTCCAAGCACTCAATCCAAGAAACCAAAAGGACTATTCTGAAGAGCAGAATGGGAGTGCCAAGCTGCCCAAGGGAGAACAGAAGAGCTTGGTAGCTGGGGACAGCAAATCTGCCCTGCTCTGCACAAGTCACTTTCACTCTGCTCTCCTCCCCATGGTGCTGCCAGCTCACCCCCGCCCCCAGCCCATGGGCCTTTTTGCATTGTAACAGAACCTCCCACCCTCTATTAGGCTCAGTCTGCCTGTCAAGGCTCCTGAGGGGACCTCTCTGGCTTCCATTCTGAAAAGGAGCTGTTCCTCCACATCATGCAGAAGTTTCATTCCCAGTGTGTTTTAAGGGTATTAACTATGTGGAAATTAAATCTGGGTCTGGTGGAATTTTTATGAACTGATTAGACCTGACTAGGTCATGGAGCTAGAGATCCCTCACTGAATCCTGGTGGTTTTATGAGGAGGAGAAAGACTCTGCAGACAGAAAGAAAAACCTGCATTCCTATCATGATTCATGCCAGGGCAGCCTCTGTCATGGCATTTGGACTCCCACAATGTAAAAGATAAGCCCCTTTTTCTTTAGTGAGTAGTCTGCCCATAGTGTTCTGTTAGAATATCAAAAACAGACTAATATACTTGCTTAGCTACTGCTCTCATTGCCAGGCATTTGAAGCAGTTCCTGTCTTTGGCCCTCTATTTATTAAAAGTTTCTAGCCCTGCCCACATCGGTGCAAAGTATCCCTGTTTTTCCTGCCAAGATGTTGAGATGAGCACCATGAGACTGCTGTGGCAGAGCAGAAATGCAGGTTCTAAAGAAGGTTCAGCGCTCTGGCTGGGGAGCTGGCAGGAACCTGCCCTAGCACCCCTAGACTTGGTCCTCTCTACATGGTCTTCAGCACTGTTTGCCCTTAAGTTTCTACCCTTGGGTAAACCACCTTTTCTAAGCCACAGAAGCTGTAAAATATTTAAAATGTGCAAATACAGGAAAGACACACACTTTGCTGAGATAGCTTTTCTTCATCTGCCAAATGAGACAGAGATGAATGGCTCAGTAGTTAGAGAAAAGGAAGTTTTGAATTTCTACTACTACTATAATATGAAATGCAACAGAGCACTTATATGACCCAAGGAGACCTCCAATCTGACCCCATGACAGTAATGCTATGACAGGGACAGCTCTGGTTCATCTTGTGCCAGGGAGAATAAGGAAACCTGAGGCTGATGCCAAGGTTCAGCTGCAGCTGCTGCACTCCTTGGAGATTTAACCAATACTCCTGATCTAGGTCCGAAGAGCCATGACACCAGAGGTGTAGGCCCAACTTACACCTCAAACGTAGACACAGAACCCAAATCCACCCAGTCTGCAGTCAGTGGGATGAGCTGAACTGGGACAGAAGGCAGCTCGGGTTTAAGAACACAGCTGCACGCTGCTGGCCCACACGCAGCCTGGTTCAAGCTGGAGATACCACTTCCTCGCTTATATGAGCTCTAAAATTGGCCCATCAATGCATACAGGGAGAATTTTAAAAGGGGAAATGAATGAAGAAATTATACCTCTCAGAGACAAAAGGGAACTTGTGTGCTCCATGTCTACACAGCCAAGTCAAGTGCTACTTTCTCCCAGGCCAAACTCTTCTGCCTAGAGGAGCTGCCTGACAAGTGCTAATGAGCACTCTGGCTCAGGGAGGTTTGGGGACTGGGGGCAGGGTGCAGAGTGGTTGGGCTGGGGTGGGGAGCACCCCTTTATAAGCTGAGCTGATCTGGACTCCAGTGCTTCTGTGGCTGCTGCTCAGTTTTCTGTTTTATTTTTGACCAATAGTCTGAACTCTCTCACAGATACTAGTTCTTACGATGAAGGCTTCTTATCACACAGGAACACACACGAACCTCTGCAGGGTTACATGAGTGGGCTCTGAATGTCTTCACACTGCTTCGTTTGGATGGACAGTCAGGAAGTCACTGAGGCACCAGTATCCTCTGCTTCACAGATGCCTCTGCAGGGTTCCAATGCAGAAACACTCAGGGACAAACTGTCACAGTCATAGAATCCTAGGGCAAAGTAATAAGGTGACTGTGGGAAGGAGCAAGATGGAGCTAGACAGATGAAGTCAGGACAGAGTGGAGTTTGGATGCCAAGGAGGAAGCACAGGCCGAGAGAACATCAGACGCATGGGTATAAACTGCTGTCTCCACCTCTGACCATAGCTCCAGGGTCCAGCTAAGGAGACTGCTGCCCCAGCAGGAAGGTGCAGGCTTCTCTGGATTAAGAAACAGATAAGATGCTTGACTTCTTCACAAAGCAAGTCACACTCACTCACAGAAAGTCTGATTCATCTAACAGCATGGGGCTGTTACACAAAGGGCAGATCACTTGTCCTGGATCTAAAATTAACAGGGAGAAAGATTCGTGAGAAGCATGTTGCAATCCAAACAGCTAAAGCAACATTCCTAAAGGCCCTGGTTTAGCATACTTCATCAAATAAATGCAGAGATGTGCCTGGCTTATTTCAGCTTGTTCTGTATGAAGGCAACAAGGTGTTTAATAAACTCTAGAAGCAACCTACATGGGCAGATGAATGGACCAAGAAAATATGGCATGTGTACACTACGGAGTACAACTAGGCAGTGAAGATACTTGTAAGTGAATAAATGCACTCTGAGACCCCAGTGCTAAGTGGGATAAATCAGACCCTGAGGTTAAACATTGCATGGCTTCACCCAAGAGAGAAACTCAAAATATAAATACTTGAGCAGCACAATCAGAGAAGAGAGGAGATGGAGAGGGAGATGAGACAGAAGGGGATCAACAGCCAGAGGAGGGGAGGGGTAAGGGCCAGAGAGTGAAAGGGTCAAGATGCTTGTGTATCACAAATGCAGGCTAATAAAACAGGAGAAAAACAAGAAGCAAAAAACATTTTGAATCGTTGAAGTTTATGTGGCTGACCGAACTTGTGGAGGTGCTGTCATGAAAGTGGACTTGATCCTCATCCAGTGTACTCTCCCACACCCAAACACCTTCTCCAATCAGGACCCATTTTCATGTTTAACCTAATGGTGGTAAAAGCCTGGTAGATAACTGTGGAGGTGGAGCGAAGGCTCTTTTCACAAATTACTGGCATGACTGAATAAGGGCATCTCCTCTCCTTTAACTATAGCCTCCTGCTGGGCTGACAGGGCAAATTCACCCTGACAAGAGCAAAGTTGCAAAGGATGGTGAGGAAGGTCTAAAATGCTATCAAATAATGCTTTTTCCAAGCTCAGCAAACACAGCCCTGTTTTCATCATTTCAAAGCATGGCAGATGCCCAAGCAAAAGGGCCCAGTCCCACAGAGTGGCAACAACCTAGATCTCTAAGGATTCCACAGCAAGAGGAAGCTGCAGCCTGACATCAGGGGAAAGGAAGCATCTCGCCCACATTCACTAGGTAGAAATTGTATTTTTCTTGGCAAATGCTCAGAAGATGGTAGGTTAAATGCGTTCAAGAATAGCTGAGCATCACTGTGATGTTCCAGTGAGCACTGTGCTTGTCACCCTTGTCACAAGTGCTGGCGCGGGCCTCGAGAGGGCTTCAGTGTGTAAGAAGCAGAAAACTAAAGTTCATCAGCCAAAGTCATCCAAATCCAAAGGACTGCAATGTGCTGGAAAGGAGAATTTTCAAAGTGATGCCAGGGAAGCTGTCATTAATATTTTCCCCAATTACTTTGTGCCAGAGTCCTGGGTTATAAGTGTACAGAGCCAATTTGGCCATTTAAAGTTGCCAAATCCTTTCATAAATAGTGGTAGCCTTTGGCAATTAGAGGCATATCAGATACAAAACAGCAACAAGTCTAGATGAAACTGCCAAATATGGAACCACTTATAGTAGTCACATACTTGCTAGAGGAACTTTCCCCACCCCTACTCCCACCCACCTGCTGTCCCCATATCTGCAGCTCCGCACCACGACAGAGGCCCTGGGAGGAGCTTACGATGGGACCAAGCATGGCTCGCTATGTACTCCAGAACAGCACACTGTGCTCTGCTGAATGTCTTCTTACAATCAGAACTTAAGGAGGTGAAAATATAACATCATCCATTATATCTAAAAGAAAAGTACATGTGGAGAAACCCATCCAGTGCCACCGTGGCCTCCCTCTGGAACTTGCCATTTGGCGCATGATGAATTGATAGGTTCTGGCCTGAGGACAAACTGCTACACTGCCATGGCTGTGATTCAGCATGTCTCAATCCCAGAACATCTTATCTTTCCAATGACACTTCCTCCTTCTTCCCTAATCCAGCCCTGGGTAAAACTTCTTTCACCTTTCTGAGCACACACATAAGCAAGCCTCCAATCAGCTCCTTGTGTATCACTAATCGTGCTCCTCAAACTCTACCCCTATCCAAAGTCCATAAAGTCTCGATCCCCTGTCTCAGGCCAGAGGCCTGCCCGTCTCCCTTGGATTCTCTCCATGTCTCCCTCAATAAAGCCCTTTTCCATCCCTTCCTTTTACTTCTGCTTCTCTGCTATTGCTGCAAAAAACCCTAACAAAATCAGTAGTATAGGTGACAGCCACCTCCCTCTCTGCATCCTGACTCTCAGCACTAACGGATGTGTCCAACACATACATATTTTTATAGACAGTGTGCACAGATGCCCATGAAGTGGGCTTGAGGACTTATGTTCCAAAAAGAACTGGCTTCTAAGGAACACTTTTCCAGGTGGTATTGCTAAAGAGAGAACTAGGGAATTCTCTTGTTAATGACCCTCTGATTGCTGCTGTCTTTCGAGGTACTAAGAAGGCAAGCAGGACAGTGCCTATTCACTGTCCACTGATGGACTCGCCATATGCTCATCCATCCTCATACTTTTCAACACCTCTTACAAGAACAGAAAAAGTTTTCACATTTCAATCAGTCTGAGAAGGACCACTTCCTAGGTACTTTTGTGCAAAGTCACAAGGTTTAGGGCAGAGTATAGCCTCTGTGAAGTCCTGTGGTAAAAAATATGCTCGATGTTTTAAACCTTACATTTCTGAATACATATTTCAGTAGAGAATACTCATCTGGAATAGCCTTGCTTATTTTCTGGTATAATGCTACTGCATATTTGAGGAAAAACTGATACAAACTGCTCTAGTAGGATTAAATTACAAGGATTCCACCATAGCTGTTTCTATAACCTGTCCTAAAAGGTCACCACACTGTCTGACCACCAACACTTTCTACTGTGCCTCAAGCCCTGGATGGATGAGATACACTTTTGCTCCTCTGTCATTGAGAGAAGTGGATGCAGCTGAGCACCATCTTCTGTGAAGCCATTGCAGTCTGTGCTCCAGGAGGAGAAATCCTCAGAGCAGGAGGTTTCCTGGACAAGGAATCAGGTTCTAATTACACCTGAGTCTGTAAGGATGGTTCTCTGCAAGGTGAGGAGTACGGAATGATATAGAAAGAAAACCAGATTCTTGAAGACCATCACAGGTGCTTATGTGGCCTTCATCTCCAGGTTCAGCATTTTGGGAAATAGTGAGTGGCTAAGCTGAAATCTCTATATCTTATCGTTTCCGTCTCTAAATGAACCATCCTAAGCATATATATTTCCTACCAGTACATTAAACTCATTCCCACTTCAATCACATTTTCATATATATGGTACTAACTGCAATGGGTCATGCTTCTCAAGTGCCTGGTGTTGGCCTACCAGTGACACAGGTGATACAACGTAACTACCCGAGAACTCCTTCCATCCCACATGTCATGCCAAAGTGCTGCTACAATCTCCCCTTTCCTCTGTTACGTTTCTCTCAGAATAATGAGGTCACCAATTACTCATCCAACAAATATGTTTTCTTTCTGTTGAAAGTATCATACTTAGAGGTGGCCACTTAAGGGGTTCAGCAGTCACCATCATCATTTTTTTTTTCAAGTACCACTCAAGGCTCTTTGCAATATACCAGTGACAGAAAAATCCCTACCTTTCTAGAGAAGGACCAAAGGGGGAGGGAAAATGAACAACAAATATACATGAGCAGATCTGCTCAGGGGTATCCAGAAGGTAATGTAGGCAGGAAGTGAGATGCAAGTCTAAGTAGAATCGAAGTAGCCCTCAGTGAGAAGGGCAATGATGGGAGACTCAGTGGAGAGGAAGGAGTTGACCAAAACCCTCTCTTTATAGGAGGAAATGGTTCTGGAAAAGGAACAGAGATAACAGGGTAGGAGCAGGATAAGGTCCAGTCACCAAGAACCTTTCCGGACATAACAAAGTATGAATGACTCTGAGAGGAACAGGAAGCTACTAAACTTTTTTTTTTGGCCTGGTCATCCAACAAAGGACCTTATACTTGGCAGGCAGGTTCTTATGCTATTGAGCTATCTCCCTGTCCCAAGAAACTATGAGAATAATTGAAATACTCGGTGCACATGGCCAGACTTACATTTTGCAATATCCACTCTAGGCCCTGTGTGGAGAGAAAAAGGGACCCTGATGTGGGCTAGAGCAGGGAGAATGACCAGCAGGCTGTGACTCCCAAGAGGGAGGTAGACCACTGTGCTGGGGACAGTGGTAGAGGTGACGGATAGGGTTCAGGGTTATGATACTTTCACAGTGTGGCTGACAGGATATCTTGGTGGATGTAACATGACATTTGAGAGGAGGGGAGAACAAGGAAATACTAAGGATTTCAGAGTTGGTAAATCAAGGAGAAACACTTCTAAGAGAATCATCTGGTGGTAAATTCAGGAGTGGAACATGAGGTTTAACATGAGGAATCCACATGGAGATCTAGCCTCAGTACACTGATGGCACTTAACACTGAGCAACTCGGGGCCTGGTGCTTTCTAAAAGCTAATGACGTTGAACACCATTTCATTACTTCTGTATACTTTCTTTAGCAAAATACGTCATGGGGGCCATCCTCTTAAGGTCCATCTGGGTCTAATAATTAACCCAATATAGACAACAACAAGAAAAGTATAACACATTTAGAGCTGGGAGATAGCTCAGAAGAAAAAGTGTCTGCCTGGCAAGTGCAAGATCCTGAGTTAAAACTCTGGTACTGAAGAAAAAAAAAAAAAAAAAAAGACACATAATACAAGTTTACCATGGCAAAAGAACCCAAAGAAGCTGTCCAAGTCAATTATTTATATACTGAATTGTACAAGGAACAGTAAACTGAAATGTGACTAAATCATCTGAGGAGGCTTAAGAATTATGTTACTAATAACTGCGTAGAATTCTCTTGGTCTCCTCTTCTCATTCTTGTACATACGGATGTTGCCTTTCCTTGTAGCAGAAGGAGAGATTTTTGTTCATGGGATTTTCATTTGTGTTTAAGGAAAAGCATGAATATCACAGATCTTTTGTAACAGCTGTTTCTTAACTGCTTTTACCAGTAACAGTTAACTTGGCCAAAGCAGCATATTTTAATTTCCTACATTTGAACATTTGAACATGTGACCCATTTTTAATGATTTTCAGTTTCAAGAACACTTTCAATTTCTAAGATACAAACTGACAGTATTACAAGTATTTTCTAACAATCCATGACTTACATTTTTGTTTGGTTAGCTTTATTATGCGATGTGCAAAATTTTTAGGGCTGATGAAATCCAATTTCTCAATTTTTTCTTTCATATGGTTTACTTTCTATATATGTACATTTTTTTTTTTTTTTTTTTTTTTTTTTTTTTTTTTTTTTTTTTTTTTTTTTTTTTTTTTTTTTTTTTTTTTTTTTTTTTTTTTTTTT
>PVKN010032283.1:0-12330 GCA_004027915.1 Capromys pilorides
GATGTTATTTTGAAATTAGTTGTTCGAGTTACCAGATATAAACATGCAAGACTGATTTAAAGAAGAAACAAAACAAAACAATAACAAAAGTTGTAAGAAATTCGAAAGAAAAAAGAATAAAAAGAAAAAAATTTAAGCATTAACTGCCCCTTTCAAAAGACCAGCAGAAAATGGCAGTACAATTATCCGAACTATTTTGCATGTACATCTAAACATATCTTTCTTCCTTCCATTTATCCTTTTCCTCCCAGGGATTTCCTTCCCACTGAAATCTTTTCTTTTTGAATATAAGTAAGTCACTTGGGCAACTGGTCTTGTGGCTAAGGGGCGCTAAGACCCCAGTGCTGTGTCTTCTCCCCAGCAGTTTTAGAAAGGAGATTTGAGAACTGTGTGTGTGGGCAGGAAACATCCAGCCTGCCATCTGGGCACTACTGAATACACACACTGCCTTCCACCCCAAGCCTCAGGACAAGTTAGGAGAAGGGCGTGGATGGTTCTCACAGCCAGGGAGGTAGAGGAGGCTGTGGCCCCGTGCCCGCTCGCTGTCTCTCAGTGATTCCAGGGCAGTCCTCATCCACTGCACAGTGGTTCCAGCGTCCAGGAGGAACAGGTGCCCGTTTTGTCAAACCACTCATTGTCTCCTTGATGCTTCTGACTCTCTGGCTTCAACACGAGTTTAGAATCTGTGTTTCTGTTGAGGATCACGCCTGCTTTTCTGCAAAGGACCTGGAGCTACTGGTCATTGACTGGACAACCTTTCGCAGGAACGCTCAACCACTCAGGCCACTTTCTTGCGCTTCCACGACAGTGAGAGACAGCTCTGTCCCCCTGCCAGATGACATGTGCCAGGGGAACTCATAGACGGATTGGTAGGGAGGGAGATGGGTGGACGGAGGGACAGATGGTTAGGTGAGGAAGCCGATGGGTACGTAGGGCAGGCGCACGGGTGCGCGTGGGGACTGGCTGGTGTCTAACCAAAGCTGGAAGCCGAATTCCCTGAAGGATGACTTACTGTCCCTTAGATGCCACATTGACCCCTACTTGTGTTATTTTTGTTTGCCTTTAGGAGTGAGGGACCTTTGGGGGTGGGCGTGAACCTTGGCTTGGGATCTGAAGCCGAGATCCCTGTGCTCACTCGTGCTCGAATGCTCGGCCCCCACCGACCCGCAGTTGTGGGGAACCCAAAGCCGAGAGCACGGAGAGCCCCAGAAGAGCGGTGGGGTGGGTCACGAGGGGCCTGAAAGCAGAGGTTGGTGTTTGGGCCTGAGGCCTACACAGAGCAGGCTGCGAAGCCCTTGGACGCGGCCTGATTTGTATTCTCTCTCTCCTCCGGTCCTTTGGCGGGAGAGTTTGCCTCTGCTGCATTCTGCCTGTGCTTTCCTTTTTAACTCGGCGGAGGCCTGGGCTTGTTAATATTTATAAGCAGCAGCTTCTGCTCTCTGGAGCAAGCCTTTGAACACAAGCCAAGCAGGCCCGGGTCTGAGGCAGACCCCGCGGGTGCTTCCTGCTTCCCCTTCTGCGCCAGCGGCTGCCTCATTAGTGCTGAGAAGTGGGGGTGGGGGGACCCCAGAGGTGCCCTTTAAAGGGCCACAGGAGCTGCTGTCGCCTCCCTCCTAGAATCTCTCCACGCCCCTCTCCTTGTCTGTTCCTACCCGTCCGCCCCGATTTGTTGGATTTCCTCAACCACTGCTTGGTTTCTAGCCAGCTCACCTCCAATGCGCCCTCCGGAGCTCTTCCTGAAATACCTCCCGGAGCTTGCTACCCCCACCGCCGCCTCTGCTTTGGCGGCTCCCTCTCAACCAGACCAAGACAGTTCTCTGGTGTGGCATTCAAGGATTTCCATACTACTTTCTCAATACAGAAATATAAGACGCTAAACAGTTCCTCTACTGCCTCTCTCTGGAGCAACTGTCCAGTAGTTTCCCATTCCTCTTTCGGGCCATGTGTCTCCTGACTTCATGCACACCTCAGCGCCCCAGCTGAGCGAACGACTCCATCGACTCTCCATAGCTTTTTCCTGCTTGCCTGTCCCCGAGCTTTGATCCCATTATCCATCTTTTTTTTTTTTTTTTTTGTCTGTTTGAGACAGGGTCTCACTGTGCAGTTCAGGCTGGCCTTGAGCTCACTTTTGTAGCCCAGGCTGGTCTCGAACTTGCACCGATCCTCCTGCCTCAGCTTCCCAAGTGCTGGGAATATAGGCATGTGCCATCATGCCCGGCTTTGATCTCATTATCCTTTTTAAAGTTTCATTTTGAGTTGTAAATTGACAAATTCTAGTTGTATATATTCAGGAGGTACAAAGTGATGTCGTGTAGAACAAATTAATTAATATATCCATCACCCCACATACTTATTTTGTGGCAAGAACATTTGAAATTTATTTGGAAATGTATCATGTTCTTATTCACCCTAGCCATCAGACTGTTCAATATATCCCAAAGCAAAGGAGAACTAACTCTCCCTACTCTTCCTCTCTGAGCGCTCGTCTTCCTGCCCAGCCACTGGTGACCACCCTTCTACTTTCTGCTGCTCTGAGTTCAGCCATTTTCGATCCTGTGCATACATGAGAACCACACAGTGCCTGTCTTCCCGTGCCTCGCTGATTACCCTTTCCACGATGCTCTTCAGTTACATCTGTGTTGCCCCAGATGGCAACTTTGAGTTTTAAAGGCTGAGTAGGGTTCTGTTTTGTATTCAGGGAGTTCAGCATGGTTGTCCAGATACATTGATCTGGAATATTGATTATTTCAGGCTGGAAAGATTGGAGAAGCTACAGATGCTGAAAGGGCTGTCTGACTTGCATTTTTCTGTGGATGGCAGGCCATGAAGATTCCCTTGGGAAAGGTGCCCACCCTGCTGGAGAGAACACTCTGTTATCACGCTTTCCCAGGGCTGGGGAACAGATCTGTCACTGGGGACGGGATTGCTGCTGCCACAGATCTAAACAAATGAACTCACTGGAGCATCCCCGATTTTCCACTAGCTCTAAGTCTTCCATATATCTTTTGGTGACTCCCCTAAGCCTTTGTCCTGTAATTTCTTCACACATTTATTGTTCTTTTTCTAAAAACTTCCTTCTTTGGCCATTTCTTCAGATCATCACTCCCTTGTGAGGGTCCCTAGGTAAAGTCTAATAAAACTTAAATGCATTCTCCTGTTCATTTGTCTTGTGACAATTCAGTTTCTAGACCAAGCTGAAGATCATTAAGGGCTAAGAGGGGGAGATGTGGTGACTACTTTTTCTGACCTCTATGTGTACTGTATTTTTAAAATCCACTCATCTGTTCATGGCACTTCGATGGGCTATTATGAACAATACTATAATGAATATGGGAATGCAGACATCTGTTCAATGAACTGATCTTAAATCCTTTGGGAAAAGAGCCAGAAGTGGGGTTTCTGGGTCATGCAGTAATTATATTTTTAGATTTTGAGAAGCTGCCATACAGTTTTCCACAATGGCTGCACTGATTTTCATTCCACCCAGAGTGTGCTTCTTTTCTCCACATCCTTGCCAACACTTGTTATTGCTCATCTTTTTGATAGTAGTTTTGATACGTACAAGGTGATATGTCACTGCACTTTTAATTTTTATTTTCCTAACAATTAGGGATGGTGAGTACTTTTCATGTACTTGATAATAGACTGGAAGAGTTTATATCATTAAAATGCCCATCTAGAGATTCAACGCAACCTCTCTTAAAATTCCAATGCCATTTTCATAGAAATAGAAAAAAATTAAAATGCACATGGAATCACCAGAAATGTCAAATAGCCAAAGCAATTATGAACCACAAGGAGCAAAGTGAGAGGCATCACAGTACCTGATTTCAAACTATACTACAAAACTATAGTAATTAAAACAGCATGGTCCTGGCACAAAATACACACATTTACCACTAAACAGAATAGGGAGGTGAACTCAAATGTGTACCATCAACTGAGTTTTGGCAAAGATGTTAAGAACATACAACGGGAAAGAATCATCTCTTCAATACACTGTGTTGGGAAATGTTTATATATGTGTGTATAGTTATATATAGGTACATAGATAGAGATTGATATATACATTCCTTGACTTAAGAACATTGAGTTGTGGGCTTTTGCAGAGGTACTGTGTGAGACTCACTTTGTCAGCTTACGAACAAATCCAAATCCAATTTTTGAACAATTCTCATGGAATAGAACACCTTCACAATCTGGGGATCCACCTACTTAAATATATGGGGAAATTGGACCTTTATCTTATACCACATGTAATACTAGATACAAAATGGATTAAGGACTTAAATAAAACCTGAAACTGCAAAACTCCCAGGGAAAGAAATAGGGGACAACCATTTGATGTCACTCTGGCTGATTAAAAAATTTGACCCCCAAAGTACAGGTCACGAAAGATAGACGACAAGATTAGAGTAAAGGCAAAAAGCTGTTGCACAGCACAGGAGACACTGGGATGAGCAAATGATGGATGGGTGGGTTGGGAGAGAGTGTCGGCAAGCAGCATTTCTGATAAGGGATTAGTGCCCTAAGTATATAAAGAACTGAAACAACCGTACAGAAAGAAAGCAAATAATCTAATTAAAAATGATGTAAACAGACACTTCTTTAAAGAGTACACTGATGCGTTATTTTTTAACCCTGGAATATTCCTCCCTCCATCTCTGAAGCTGCAGACTCCACCCAGCCTCTGGGACCTCACTGCCTTGCCCCGTGCTTCTCTCAGCTGCTGACTCCTTTGATTTCCACGTCTGTTTCTGGCTTCTGCATGAAGCACATGTTACGTTACTTTTCAGGTGCAAAGCCAGTCTCCTGAAGTGCAAGGAGGCAGAGCCTATTTCTCAAGCTCACTCTGGTACCTCAGACCCTGCCATGCCCAGAGAGGGGATTCAGCGAATCCTGCTGGAGTCAGAGAACACGTCTGGCGCTTTCAGGGTTTCCTTTGGCTCTTAATTCACTTGTTTTTCTTTTTGTGGTGCAGGAGGTGGAAGCCAGGGCCTCCTGCAGGCTGCAGAGAGTCCTGACATGGAGATGCTTCTGGACAGGTCAGTGCCCAGCATGAATGGGCTCTGTTAGCATCTCCCATAGTTACAGCTGGTGGTGAGTCTGGAGCACTGACTCGATCCAGGTGACTGGAATGAAGAAAACAGGGCAAACCCCAAACCACTCAGCCCTAAAACTTTTCTTTAGTCTAAAGAGAACAATGTGACTCTTTTCCACCTGTGGGGCAAGGCCATCCCTCTCATTATTTCCAAGACACCGAGCACGCGTTCAACCTTCCAGCCGCCTCTGCCACCCCAAGCTCCTGACCTCCCTGGCCTTGCCAGCCTGCTGCTGTGGTGACCCTGCGAGGCTCTCACTGAACCCTAAACTTCACTGCACTTTCTAACTCGAAGGGCCTTCCTTTCAGCTCAGAATGGACGTGTGCGGGAGAGGCCAGGGCTGTGGAGGAAAGCGGGCCGGCTCCACGCCAGGATCGGGGATGGCGGGATCTACTTGATTTCTGTGTTAGAAGCAGCTCCAGGGATAGTTAATAGAAACTGGGCAACACCTACATGATACTGAAAACCTTTCACAACAGCAGGCATATTAATGTTTTGGTACTTGCCTTAGTTTACATAAGCGTCTCCTACATAAAACATTAAAATAATAAAACTCGGATGGGCTCCGAGAATCATAAACGTTGTAATCAACCATCCCATTACCTGCGGCTCTGCAGCCACAACAACTACCCACCACCATTTCCAGCCTATTTGTAGTTTCTGCCAAAAAAATGAAGTGGATCCCCACCAATCCCGTCCCCAAATGTTTAGATCATTATCAGGCCGTTTGTGAGCCCACTTCTGCTCTACTGCTAGAACTGCATCCAAGGACGGTTAAAACAGCTCAACCACCCTTTCAAACAAGAGGCTCATCTCCAAAACTTTTACCTCATTTGTACTTGGACTTTACAAACAATTTCCATTATTTTTTCAGCAATTTTCTGCTCAAGTAAACTTAATTCATTCTCCAAAGCAAACTGCAGGCTGTCTCGATAGCACCATCAAGGGAGGGGAAGAGCTACTGAGAAAGTGGGCTGTAATTACAAGGGAAGAGCTGGAGGATGAGTTGCTGTGGGTAAGAGGAATTATGGGAAGGGAGAGGGCGTGGGCCCGGAGACATAGAAATAGAAAGGATGTGGTGTGGGGCGAGGTGGAGACCATTTCTGCACAGGCACAAAAATGTGCATCCTCGGGGAGGGCAGGAGTCAGCATCTTCCTTCCCCCATCTCACATGGGGATCTCACTCTAGTGACCCCCACACAGCAGTGCAGGGGCAGAAAATGTTCAGAACCTATTTTCACCTATCACAGCATCATGACCGACATCCCTGGAACACAAGGGAGGCCAGGGAAAGAAAAACATGGAAGTTTTATGACATCCAAGTTTTATGTGACACAGGAGCTTTCAAAAGGAAGACTCCAACACCCAGGGATGAGTGCATTTTTCGGCTCAGGGAGGAGGATGGCCTATGAGGAAATCAGACTGAGAGAAGAGGTGACTGATGTGGCGGCCTCGAGCAGGGGAGCCCAGCAAGGCTGCTTTGCTTGGATTCTTCCTGCATCGCTGTGTGGCCCCCCTTCTTCCCAGGGATGCGGAGGGACTCCTGGCATGAGAGCCTGTGACCATGATCAGATGCAGCGGGCCAGAGAACTTCTTTTCAGCCAGCCACAGGAAGGTGGGGACAGCCTAGAGTGATGTCTAGGTTGTGGGGTTGGCTTGGGAGGAAGGAGGTTCTAGTTTCTATGAACTGTCTTGTGGAAGAAAGGAGACCAACAGAAAGAAGAGTGGGAGAAGGTTAGAAAGAGTTTGTGTCCAGCGCCCTTCCAACGTCCTGGTGCCCAAGGCCTTCCTCAGCATGCCACAGCACAGTGCTCTGGGGTCCTGGTCATCAAATCCAATAGTGCCAAGTGCTGAGGGGCCATGGGTGGCACTCGCTTTTCCCTTCTGGGAGGAGCCCACTGGCCGCTGCAGAAGTGGGGTCAGTCCTCACCCTTCTGTCCCCACCTTTAATGAGTCACCAAGCCCTGTCCACTGAACCCTCTCATCGTCCCCACCCTTGAGCCTGACTACCACCATGGCCTGCTAGCTGGCTGGAGGCCCTGGTGTCACCACCAACTTGGCTTCCCAAATGCGAACCAGGCCTGGTCCTTTCTCTTCCTGGAAGGCTCATCTCCACCACCAAGGCCTTGAGACCTCTGTGAGCAGCTGACTCCCTCTGCTGCCAAGATCCCTTCCCTTCCACGGCCCCCTCAGTCCCAGCATGGCTCTTTCTGGTCTTAATTGGAAGTAGGACCCTTGGCGTGCACTTCCTCGTTAATAAGGAGGTATAATTTTGCAATCCACTGCTCAGTGGCTCTTTTCTCTGTCGGTCTCATGGTCCTCTGAGGCCAGCGATTGTGTCTGTCCTCACATGCCATCATCTTCAACTCGAACACAGAACACAGACTTGTCTCAAAGGTGATGTGTAAGTGAGGTAACTCAGGTGGAGAACTTAGCACGGGACCTGGTGTAGATGACAACTGTGTGAGTCTGGGCTGTCATGACAGTGAGCAGCACTCAGCAAATGGATGCGAAATGAAAGGGAAGGAATAAGCAGGTGGCTGAAGGATTCCCAACCCTGATTGCTCCTTGTTGTCCCCCAAGCTGCCACCATGAGAAATGGACAACAGGGTGCTTTTGCTTTCCTGGGATTTTAAATTTATTCCCCTGTGCTGCTGAAGGTACAGGAATGTGACGTCGCCAAAAGTACCTCCTTGCTTCTCAGCATGGTCTCTTAGCTAAAACTGTGCTCCTACACGAGTCCCATGTTCTTTAAGTGTTCCCAGGCCAGCTCCTTTGGGAAGCCGGGCACACCGCGTGGTCCACCCCAGCCAGCATTTACACAGAAAATGTCACTATGCATTGCCACAGTGGGGGAGCTCCTCACCCCTTGCTCCCACATGGCCGCAGACCCGGGACTGCCCATCAGGCCACGCGGGCCTAATGAAGCACAAGGTCAGCCATGGTACTCAGTGGGCCTGACTTGGCCAAACCCCGCGGCCCGGCACAGCCCAGTTGATTCATCAGCCCTCGAGGTGGTGGCAGTATTGTTCTACCCTTTTGCTGCAGGCAACTCACTTGGATTTAGAAATAAACACAGACCATCAGATCAGTGGCTCGCCTTCTGACTTCACCGTTTTCCCGGAGCAAACTTTTCTGCTCTTTTCCTGGACCTGTCTACGGCCACCTGGCGATGCTGTGAAACTTCACACTTGATTCTCCTCAACTAAGTCTCTCATTGGAGGAGCTGCTCTGCAATTTAAAATAATTCTGAGAAGAAATTGTGAGTGCATTCTTCTGTGTACATTTAAAACGAGAGGATGCCCTGCTGAAATCCATGACAGACAACGCGACGCCCTTAACATTTAGGGAACTGACCTGTTTTCCTGTGCAGTGAACGGTATCTGTACCAGGAAGTGCCAAGGTCCTGGGCCTGGGCTGGAACTGAGGGGAGTGACACCCTCTGCCCTTCCTGTGGGTTCTCAGGTGTCAAGGGCGAGCCCGGGGAGGGTCTCGCTTCACCTCCATCCATGCCAGACAGGTGAAGGACATCTTGGGTTTTCTTCTTTTCCTTTTTTAACATGTTGACCAGAATATCTAAAATTTGACTTAAGGATGTCGTAACTCTCAGACTGTAATGATCAAAACATGGATGATATCCAGGCTGGCCAGATAGTTCAGTGCACTGAAGCGTACGGGGGCCAGCTGAGATGGCGACTGAGATTGGGTGTGGTGGTGCGTGCTTGTAATCCCAGCGCTTGGGAGGCTGAAGACAGGAGGCTCACTATGAGTATGATCTATTTAGCAAAACCCTGGAGGCCCTGTGCTAAATACACACACACACACACACACACACACACAGCAATCTCAATGCAAGCGCTGTTCTTATACTATCTGCTACTTCCTATGTGGTAAGGCCTGACTAAAGGAGGATTTTTAATGTCCCCTGTATACTTGTTCACAGTTTAGGAGGCTATTTGTCTTTCACCAGGGTACCATGATGCAAAAAAAAAAAAAAAAAAAAAAAGCAAACAGAATTCTTTAAAATGTTCTGAGTCTAAACGAGTTGTCTTGGATTCTTTCTGAAAGGGTTAATACAAAGTACAGCAAATACTGTGTTCTAGCAGGGCCTGGAGCCACGGCTGCGAGTTCGTCTTCTCCCTGGGAAAGTTCCCCACTCAGCTACCAGGTCCCTCTTCAGTCTGGTCCAGCCAGGCTGGAGCTCCGGGAGGCTCCACCCGACAACAGGAGGAAAGGCCTTCACGGTCCCTTCCGGAGACTCTCAGGCCCATGAAGCACACAAGGAGGATGGACCCAAGGTCTGTGCCACCCTTGCTGATGGCTTTATGAGCCTGGGAGCCCTAGGAGACGTGGGGTGCCATGGCAGGGCACGCTGCTACTCAGAAAGGCAGAGAGGCGCTGGGGCCGCCCCTGTGCTTGGCAAACAGCACAGAAATACTTTGATCTCCACACTCCTCCTCCACTTTAACTCCAGCTTGTGGGTGATTTCTGAAAGCCTAACTGGTTTTTTTTTCTTCATCATCCCTGATGTAGCTTCTACTCTCTGTCTCGAAAAGAAATGGACCTGACAGAAGCGCTCCAACATCGTGGTGTGGAGGCCTCGGCTGAACCAACAAACAGGGCCCTGCTTTGCACTAACTGACTGAGATTGCGCCAGGTGCCTCTGCGGACCCAGACGCGGCACTGGGGAGAGCTGCGCCTGTCCTCCCTCCGTGGGGCCTGCCAGGCTGGGGACGCTGTTCTAAGCATGGATGTGGAACAGTTAAGACATAGACTTCCTTCTCGTTCTCATGCAGAATGCATCCTGCTGGGGAGGCCGGGGTGTCCGTGTGCACGGACGCAGGAGTGTGCGCACCCACGCGCACCGTGAGAGGGCACCAGGTGGCACCATGCCAAAAGGCCGGGAGGGACTGGCGGCTGCGGTCTGCTGCACACTGCTACGCCTCGCTAAGAGATGCTGAAGGCTGAGGTCTGAATGACAACGCAGACCAACAAGGGAAGGCCAGCGGCTTTAGGCCCTGCCCCTTGCAACGCGCAGGGGAGACCCCGCAACGAAGAGCCGCCCATCCTCAGATGAGGCAACGGCAAAGCTGGGAAATCCCATGTCAGGAGGCAAAGGGGGCCACAAAGCACGCATGGGTCGAGGCATGAGAAAGGAAGTTAGGAGGGAGTTGGGGTTTTATTTTGAGCACGAAGGGAAGCCTCTCTATTGTTGTGTATTTTGCTTTTGTTGTTTTGAGACAGGGTCTTGCTAGGTAGTTCATTGGCCTTGGAGTCATTGTGGAGCCCAGGCTGGCCTTGAACTCATGGCGATCCTTTTGCCTCAGCCTCCAAAGTGCTGGACACATAGCCACGCACCACTATACTTGCCCCCCGCCCCCAACGTTCAATCAGAGACAATATGCTCTGATTTACATTTCATGAAGACCACGGCTCCCCTCTACCGTCTGGGCTGACTTTTTCTCTGACCTCTCCTGTTTCCTCCCACTCCTCACTGTCATCTGACGGAGGTCTTTGTGCCACATACTGTGCTGGCCCAGGGGGCTGCCAGGACAGGTCTGATGGCCCTGCTCCTCTAGGGTAGGAACCCTGAGCAGCCACAGAGCAAGCTGGGGAAGAGCCGGGGTCCAGCGCGGGGTGCAGCCAGGCTGGGGAGGCCTCTCGCCGCTCTGAGCCCTCACACTCCATCTTTCTGAATCGGAGTCCCAGACAGAAGACTGATGGAACTGCTCGTAGTCAGTAAAGAATGGGGTGTAGGTTCCTGTGAATGGTGGCACCCCGAGTCAGCACCGCGAAGGCAGGGGAGACATATGGCTTTCTTTCACAGTCATCTTAAAATAAACACACATGAACAAGGCTGGACTGTTCCCTCCCTGTCACATCGCATCGCATGCCCCCGCGTGCACAGCCTGCCCTCAGCCACGATAACTAAGCAGCTGATAGCAGCGGTGAGAGAACAGCCTCGGCTAGGATCAGGGCCAAGAAAGAAGCGGAGCGCGGCCCGGGGTCCAGGCTGAGGCCGTCCCTGGAGATGGATGGGGTCGGCGAGAGGAGAAGGAATGCCAGGGCGACAGCGCTGTGGGCGGGGTTCCTGGCGGCTCACCCGGGAGAGGTCTAGGCTGAGGCCGCTATTATGGGCTGGAAACCAAAGCAACTGGGACTTGCTTGAACCTGACGCATGTGCGCGCGGGCTCTGCTGAAACTCAACTACCATTAGAGACCCAGGTTAATCAGGCGCACGCCTATTTTGTGTTTGGTTTGTTTTCGCCTCCGTATTACTGGGTTTCCTTTACGTAGACTATTTTTAAGCCTTTTGCACAATCGCTGACGCTAAAGCCTTGTCACAATTTTTAAAAAGTGAGCAAAAATATCTGTTTAGAAAGAGCGGGCCCCAGCGATTTCTGATGTCTGTTTAAGTGCTGCAAATGTCATGAAAATGTCAAGTCCTACAAGGAGCTTGAGAGGTAAAGTGAGAAGCAGTGCTGGAGAAATATCAGGGCGTCCTGAGGTCTAACCGCCCCAGCAGGGGCTCCTCAGCGGTAACCGCCCGGCCCGGCAGCAGCTGGAGGCCGAGCGCGCCTGCGGGATGCGACCGCTTTCAGCACCCAAGACACGGGGCTCCCGGGAGCCACGCAGGGCTCTGTCCTGAGCACCCGGCTTGCTCCAGCTCGCTTCCAAATTCAGGAACGGCTGCCAGGGAAGCCCAGAGCCACAGATCTGGCTTTTCAATAAATAAAAAAGAAAAAAAAAGTTACATGGAACTCAATCTCTGTTCCTCATCAGCTAAATGCCATTTGCAGTTTCTCAGCCACTGTTTGAGTTTCACCCACACCCGCCCCAAGTTCTGGGCCGCGGGGCGGTTGTGGTGAGCCCTGTGTCCGGTTGGCTAGCTAAAGATAACCGGTGAACTTTCGGGCTTGGGACTGGGACAGACAGGGCACCGCAGAGCAGTCCAGAAATACACTGCCGACAAACAGGGCTGCTCGGAGAGCCTGTGCCAGAGCTCAGACATTTCCGCAAGCTGCAGGGCTGTCTGGAGGAGCCACGGTGCGGGGCTGGGGCTAAGGCTAAGGCTAAGGCTAAGGAGAAGCGCTGCTTTCAGAGCTCCTCCTTTCCACCGGTCACGGCGCCTGGTGTGCAGAAAGGATGCGTTAGGCTCAGCGGAAAGGAGGGGGCTGAGGTGTGAGACGGCCAGGCAGGGTGAAGACACTGATCTGTCCTCCTTCTC
>PVKN010032284.1:0-12299 GCA_004027915.1 Capromys pilorides
CTACCAAACATTTAAAAAAGAAAAAAAAATACCTGTAAGAGAAATAGAATTTCAGTTTCAGGAGATGAAGAAAGTTCCAGAGAGAGATGGTGTGAATGGTTATAAAGCAACATGGAAATGTTAATGCCACCAAACTGGACACTTAAAATGGCTTAAAAGAATAAAATTATGGTTATGTATTTTTACTAAAATTAAAAAACTAAAATTTTCCCAAACTTTTCTAAAGTATAGAGATGAGAATATTTATCAACTTGTTCTGTGAAGCCTGTGTTAGCCTGATACCAAAACAACACAGATACTACAAGAAAATTACAGAACAACATTTCTTACAGATATAGATGCAAATATTCCCATCAAAATACCAGTAAATGGAATACAGTGTGAGAGGGTCTCTTGGCTTTGGATTTGACAAGCAATTTGTAGATATGATGACAAAAGCATGAAAAGCAAAAGAAAAATAAACCTGAAAATTCACGCCTCAAAGGACACCAAAAGGCAACTACAGAAAGAGAAAACATCTTTGAGTCACATGTCTCATAAAATATTTGAATCTATAACTACTATAATTCCAGCAATAAAAAGATCACTCCATTAAGAATAGGCAAAAGGGCTAACAAGCTAGCTCAGCAGACTAAGCACCTGCTTAGGCAAGTGCAGGGACTGGAGTTTGATCCCTGGTACCACATGTGGCACCAGCCCCACCCTTGGGTGCCCCGAGCCCATCACAGAGTCTGGGTGTGGTGGCGCATGCCTGTAGTCCCACCACTGGAGAGACTGAAAACAGGAAGATCACTATGAGTCCAAGCTGCATAGTGAGACCCTGTACCAAATACATAAAAATAAATAAATAAATAAAATAAATAATCAAAAGACATACACAAACATTTCTTCGAAGACATCACTTCCAATTAGCACAGAAAAAGATGCTCAACACTCTTAGCCATCAGACTAATGCACACCAAAGTTATAATGAGACAGCACTTCTCACTAGGATGGGTAGAATAAAAAAGATAGATAATACTAAGTGTTGATGAGGATATGGCGACTGGACCCTTTATAAATTCTTGGTAGGAGTGCAAAAATGGTGCAGCTGTTTTGTGAACACAGGCTACTGGTTAACAAAATGCCATATGATTAAGCAATGGCCCTCTTATATATACAAAAAAAAAAAAAGAAAATATACATCTACAAAATTTTGTTCCTGAGTATTTATAACAATATTGGTGCATGGGGCTGGGGAGATAGCTCCTATTTAGCAAGTGCACGGTCTTGAGTTCGAACCCTGATCCCGCAAAAAACAAACAAACAAACAAACAAACAAACAAACAATATTAGTGCAGCCTTCTGGAAGTACTTGGCTCCTGGCTGCCTTCCCCTCGTGCTTGGATCTTTTCTTAAAACTCACCTCCTCGGAGACTGTCACAGTTTGGACGCTTAGCACTCCTTGAGGTTCACATATAAATACCTTGGTGCCCAGTGTGATGTTACTGGGAAGCAATGGAAAATGTGGGAGGCAAGGCCTTATGGGAGGTGCTTAGGTCATAGGGGCGTGTCCTCCAAAGGGATTGTGGGATTCTGATGATCTTCTCTTTTCCTGCTCTAACTCGAGATGTGAGCCTTTTGCTCCAACACACATTCTCTGCCTTTGCTATTCACAGCGAGTGGTGATAAAATCAAGGGGTGGCCCTTACCAACTGTGCCCTATGCCGTTGGACTTTAAAGCTTCAAAACTATGAACTAAACAAACCTCTTCTCTGCATAAAGTTAATTGACTTAGGTAATCCATCACAGTAACGTGAAGTTGATTAATGTAGAGAGGTTGCCCTGATAGACCCCTACTCTACTACGTAGCATAACACTCTATGTTTTCCTCAAACAGCACTTACCACAATCTCTAAACAGCCTGTTTATTTTCTTATTGTGTTAGGTCTTTGGGCTTCCTGCTCACTTTACTGAACTGTTAAAGAAATTTCAGCCACATAGAATAGTTCAGTGAATCTGTAGGACATAGCTGACTGGCAGGCACAGAAGTGCTCATTAAATATTTGCTGGATGACTGAGGAAGCGGCAGTGGACTTAGCTGACTTTGTTTTCCCATTAGGCAAGAACTCAATTTCTTTTCTACTTTTTGACTGATTGTGACAGCTTGCATTCTGGATGAAATGCCAACTTCTCATTTTTATTTCATTGCCTGTCAGCTACTGTAAGCTAATGTTTTCCATTTTTCCTAAGACAAACGAAAGGTGAAGTTACCTCTGTTTCCTCCCAGGCAAAGGGATCAGCTTAAACTGTCTTGTCTCACTTCCACTTTGGAGCAATCTAGTCCTTAGCTGGTGAATCTGTAGCATGCCTGCCACCATTTCCTGTCTGTGACAAGGGCAGACATTACTAATTGATCACGTTTCTCTTTTCTATTTAGCCTAAAAGGCAGCTTCAGCATCTATTCCAACACACCATTCCATGCAGTGCCTTTAACTGCCTAGAGCTGGTCATAAAAATGGAGTTTTGGGTCAGCACTCATCCAGGGTGCCACGGGCCTCAGTGCTGCCCCTGAGCCAGGCTCGCTCTCTCCCACTCTGCCTCATGGCCTCTAACCTTCAAAGGCAAGGACACCAGCGGAGGGGTATGTGTGGAACAGTGGACTGGAGCCAAGAACCTTGATCCTGGTGGGGTCCAGATTATCTTACTATGACCCCAGATGCTAAGAAGATATGGGACACACTGGTCACTACGTGATCCAAGGCAAACCTGCTGAACCTACAGAGCTGGGCATAGCAGGACTGCCAGCACTGAAAGGGAGGGAGGGAGAGAGAAAGAGAGAGAGAGAGAGAGAGAGAGAGAGAGAGAGAGAGAGAGAGAATTTACTTGCCCTGCACAGTCTGCAGAATCTGCTACTGCCAATGTGTCAGATCCATGGGTCACCTTGAAGACACTCTCCACCTGCACAGCAGCAGGGATGGCCTTGCCCTGTCTGGCAGCTCTGAGCTCATTACCGGCTGGGCAGGAGACGGCATCCCCCATGCCTGCAGATGAAGCCAGTTGGTGCCACTGTCCGCCGGTGTGTCTGGCTGGGACATTAATCTCCCAGTCACTGCGACCAGCAGAGGTAGGTGCTGCTTTAAATGATGAGGGAAAGTCTTCCCATTTCTAAACATGGGACCTATTTTATCAAGAAGATAAATAGGACCACACAGAAATAACATGACAGCACCCTCCCCATCCTGCTACCTCCCTGTCCTTCTGCGGCAGCTGGGGTAAGGCCAGGGGATGAAGCAAGCTTTGCCTCTGAATTGGCCCTTCTACAAAGGTGCCCTGGATTGAATGCAAACCATATCTCTTCTCCTACCCCCACATGCCAGCAGGAGTAGGTACCCTCTCCCCAGTACCTACTGTGTACTTCACAATGCTTGGTACTTTTCACACACTAGAGTCTCATTTAATCCTTGTGATGGTCTGTGATGCAGTCCCCAGTAACAGATGAAGAAACAGCCTCAGAGATAATGAAACTTCCCCCCAGGGCCACACAGCACCACAGAGAGGGACCTGGGCCAGCAAAAGGCTTAAGCCCACTGCTCAGAGTTTATTCTTTACCTGTACAGAATGGTATTCTGTGGATGTCAGGCACTGTGCCTTGGGGAACTCATGTTTTCTGAAGCTTGTGAAAGTGAAATGCTCCTCCCCCTGAAATTCTTCTTTGCTTCTGCAGGGACACTCTGTATGTAGTCAGAGCAGATCAGGGCCTGGGCGTGATTTCAGATGAGTTATCTGAACATTGATTGACAACAAGAAGGTACAGATGGGAGCCCACACGTCCCAGGCAGATACAGTGGGAAGAGGAAACCACCCAGGGCAGGGGAATGAACTGCTGTCCTGTAGACACTCTGTCTCCAGATCTGCTCTAGACTATCTACGGATGCTCTGGGTTGCAGGGGAGAGATCCTGGGCGATTTGGCTGGTGAGGAATGGTGACAGCCACCTAGCAGCTCTCTCAGAGCAAGCATTCACTCTGCAGCCACCAGCTTCTACACCCTTTCTGTGCATGATTAGCACACTGCATCTTCACAACTACTTTTAAGGACAGGTGTTGTCTTTCCTGCCACTCTACAGATGTGAAACATGAGGCATAGAGCTGAAGTCAGGCCCTGGATCAGACTGCTCATGATGGTTTATGCTTCCATATCCTGGCCCCCGAGCCTCATGTGATCAGAGGCGTGGATTTTGGATGACTCGGTCACGGCCACATGATGCTCATCAATGGATTATTCAGTGATGCGTTTATAGCCAAATGTGATGTTAGGAGGTGAAGCTTGGCTAGAAGAGGTGGGCCGGTGGAGGATGTGGCCTGGAAGGCTCTGCCTCTGTTCCTCCCTTGCCCTGTTTCCTGCTGGCATGCCACAAGCTACTTCTCTGCTTGACCTCTCTTCCATGCCACCCTGCCTTGGAGTCAGCTGACAATGGACTGAGAGCTGTACAAACACTGGGCCCAAATGAAAGTCTCTTCCTTTAAGGTGAGGGTGCTGATTCCTGATTCCCAATGATGAGAAAGTAACCAAGGCACTGCTTTTTCTAATTGTAAACCTGCACTCAGCTGCTCTGGTTCCACAGAGGCTGAGGAGCCCTGGAGAATGGGCATGGGTCCTCCCTGTCTGTCACACTCTTGGGTGGAGCCAGCACAGAAAGGAAGCTCAGGAGCTATGGGACTGATGCAAAGGGAAGTCAGTGATTGGCTGCTTGACATGCTGAATGCACCCAGGGAAGGGCGGATGCCATCCTCACTCACCCATTGGCCTATCCTCCCTCCCATCACTCACCCATGCCCCTTAGTCCAACAGTGAAGGTCACAGTCCTTTAAGAGCCCTGGTGGATGGTCAAACTGAGTAGGTTCTTCCATGTGTGAGAATAAGGCAGGTGTTGATGAAGGAGCCCAGGTCTAGGATCCATGACCTGCCTGTTTATCAAATTCTACTAGAAAGAACCTTAGCACTCATGCTATGCGATTAATGCACCGGAGAAATCACAAGACAGGTGGAGACTGGTGAGGTTGAAGAGGCTGTTGGGGCTAGACTAGGAGAGGTCTTGAAGCCAAATCAAGAGATTGTCCTTAAGGGCCAGCCAGATAGCTCAGTGGACTAAAGTGGCTGCTTAGGCAAAGCACAGGGACTGGTGTTCGATCCCTGCACCAGCGATTGAGATGGTGTGGTGGTACATGTCTGTTATTCCAGTACTTGGGAGGTTGAAAACAGCAGGATCACTATGAATTGGATCTAAATGTAATGAGACCCTGCAGACCTATACTACATATATATATATATATATATATATATATATATATATATATATATAGAGAGAGAGAGAGAGAGACAGAGACAGAGACAGAGAGACAGAGAGAGAGATCACCTTTTATTTTCAGGGTGAAAAGGAGACCAGGGCAAAGCATGGCATGGTCTGTGTGTTTTAAGACATCCCTCTGGCTCCAGAAGACAGTGGGCAGGGCCAAGTGGAGGCAGCTTGGAGTGAGGAGGCTTCTGGGAGGAGTCACATGAGCAGACAGCTAAGGGCAGGCCACAGAGCAAGGCTCAGGTGAACAAGGAGTGATACTGCAGATTTCCTGGCTGCTATCATCTGCTGTCCTTTGAACAGGCTGCAGACGCAGTGCTGGTATTACTCGCGTCCTGTAGATCAGGTACCAAACACCTCAGAGAGCTGGCGCGTCCTGGATCCCTACGACGCTGTGGAGCCAGCTCCAGCACTGCGGGACAGAAGACCCAGGGCTGGCACTGGGAACCGTACTGATTCAGGAGGTCCTACATGACCCAGACTGGCTGTGTGAGCTCTGTTCTGTAGGCCACACTGTCCCCCCAAGTGCGAGCTGAAGTCACATGCTCAAGACTGTTCACCTCATCTGTGGTGACCCTGGGATTTGAACTCAGGTTGTTTGATAATTCAGGAAAGAGTAGCACAGACCAAGTGCCATCACTGGAATGTGGTTTATCAGCAGAGGTTTGTGCCCTGGAAGTTTGGTCCCCAATATCCAGGATCTTTCAGCTGTGAGGGTAGTGGAAGGTGATGAGGTCACAGAGGCACCACTCCTAGATGGGATTAATGCAGACTTCAGCATGAGCTCTTAGAAGAGGGGCCAGCCCAGCCCTTCTTCTCACCATATAACTCCTCTCTCTCACACACATATGCTCCTGTCATGTGATGCTACCCAGCATGCAGCTGGCATTAGAAGCCAGCATCAGTCTATATGTTCAGGCCACCGACTGTGAGCCAAAGCAAACCTCTTTTATTTATAAAGTAACAAGCCTCAGGTATTTTGCTATAGCAACACAAAATAAAACAGCAAGGAAAGAGAACAACACAAAGGAATGGGGAGATGATGGCTAAAGAGATATGCTCTATTGTTTGTTCTACCGCTCTCTCATTGTGTGACCTAGGGTACATGCCCTGCTCTCTCTGGACCTGCTGGATCTCTCTAAAGAGGCATTTATCCTTAAACTTCTCTCTCCAGGTTGGGCAAACTCTCCAAGTGGGAGGGGAATGAAGAGGGATGGGAACTATGAAGGGACAAAATGAGATGTAGGCCTGTGTTAAGGGGCCAAGGTCAAGCCCAGGGAATCTGAGGCCAACTGCTGCCTCCAAGTCATTGCTCAGTGCAGCTTGTAGGCAGCTTCACAGTCACTCTGTGGGTACAGGGAAGTGCTTTGGACAGCGCAGGCCACCTGAGCCACAGTGACAGGGCAGGCATGGAGGCACAGGGTGCTGAGTCAACAGCTTTTGACCGCAAATCTTGTCCACTCTCAGAGAGGGAGGGGGCCAGGGGCTCAGATCCGACTTAATGGCTCCTGTCACAAAAATTCTCGAGTCATTTGTCACGGGTCCAGTTTCCTGGCAAGTCTGGCTTCAGTGGAACACCTCCCTCCCCCTGCTGAAGCTGACAGGGTAGGGCCATGTGGCCAGTGGAGAGAACAGTGACACAGGCATCATCTTCCCTCTGCTCACTACTGGTACAGCCTGGTTGCCTGCAGGGACCAGGAGAGGGGCCAAGGTAGGGGACACAGCAGGCAAGGGCTCTGAGTCTCCTCCCTGCTTTTAGGGTGACTCTTCGGCTCATTTGCTGATATCCACCCCCTGGTCACCAGGAAAGTGGTCAGTGTTACAGAGCTGGGGCAAGTCAGAGGTGGCCAGCAATCAGGACACAGAAGGACTGGGTCCAAAGGATGAGCCAGAAGGACAACATCAGGGCAGGAGGGAAAAACATGAGCGGAGGCACTGAAGGTGAGGGTCCCAGGAGAGGCTGGGGAAGGGGTGTGCTCTGTGCTGGCTCGAGGCTGTGGAATGTCACCTCAATGGTCACTAATGTTTGGGTCCCTGGGAGAGGTAAGGAAAAGATTAATTGATGTTAGCAATTTCTGCAAGGCCATTCTGCTACGGCTTGTGTCTAGATGTCACCCCAAAGACTCTTGCGGTCAGAGGTGGGGCTTTTTTTTCAGAGATGGCTGGATCTAGGGTGTGTGGTGCTAGAAATAAGGGTGTGTGAGCACTAGATTAGTCCACTGATTGGTTTGGCATAGCCCTAGGTGTGAGTACCCCTTAGGTGGGTAGCTTCCATAGAATACAAAGGGACAGGAAGAAGCTGCTACTGTTGCTGGCTGCTCTTTGCCTTCTGCCTGCCTTGCTTTGTCATTGAATTGGTTACTCTTCTCTCACTGCCGGGACAAAAACCCAACACTCAAAATGAAGAAGGAAAGGTTTATTTAGCTCATAGTTACTGGAGGTTACAGTCCATACTCAGCTGGCTCCAAGGCAGGGTGGCACATGGCAGAAGGCAGCAAAACAGCAAAAGCAAAAGGGCAGAGTAACAGCAATAATAGCTACAGAGAGCGAGTCTGTCTCCCTTATGTTGTATTCAGGCTATCTGCCCCAGGCTGGGTGTAGTACTCATACCCATAATCCCAGCGGCACTCACACCCATAATCTCAGTGGATCATGAGTCAATCACAAACTCTAGAAGTCTGTCCATGACTGAATGAGGCTTTTGGGGAACAACTAGACTCAAACCATGACAGACATGGATTATTTTTTCTCTGTAATGCACCTCTGCCATGCCACCCTGCTTTAGAGCCAGCTGATTATGCAGTACAGAGAAGTGAGCACACCTTAAAAAAATAGGAATTGAACTCAGGACCTTGTACTTGCCAGGGAAGTGCTTGTGCCATCGAGCTATATCCTTGGCCCAGCCAGCTGGCTATGGACTGGAACCTTAACTATAAGCCAAACAAACCTTTCCTCCTTTAACTTTGGATGTCATATATTTTGTCTCAACAATAAGAAAAGTAACTAAGGCTGTGTCTCTATTAGAAGTCAACCAATGTTATGTCAGGGTCCATTTATAGCACCAGGAGTGGGGCAGATTATGGTGGGAAGGAAGAATAGAATGTGAAGTAATCAACATATTCACCAACCCTCCATGGATTTACTCAACTAACAAGTCATCTACTTTCTCAGGGATTTATCTACCTTGGTATCTACTCAACATCCATGTAGTCATCCATCCATCCATCCATCCATCCATCCATGTATCCATCCATCCATCCATCCATCCATCCATCCATGTATCCATCCATCCATCATCCATCCATTCATCCATCCATCCATCCATCCATCCATCCATGTATCCACCCATCCATCCATCCATCCATCCATCCATTATTCATCCATGCATGCATGCATCCATCCATTATCCATCCATGCATCCATCAATCCATCCATCCATCCAACCATCCATCCATTCATCCATCCATGTGTCCATCTATCCATCTATCATCCATTCATGCATCCATCCATGCATCCATCCATGCATCCATCCATCCACACATCCACCTGCTGATACTCACCAAGTGCTTCTTTCACACTATGCACTGGAACCACAGATATGAATCAGCCTGAAATGAACCCTTCAAACTGGGCAAGCACAAGGTCCTGCACAGATGCCCTGGTTCTGAGAGGGGGAGATGCAGCACATCAGGGAGCTCCCTAGTCTCCCTTCAGCAGAGCAGCTGTTTCCATCTGTTCTACATGACAGATTTAATAGGAGGGTGTTCACTGCCAAGTAAAAGGTTTTAACCATTGTGTTAAAATACAACTGGAAAAAGTATAAGTGATCTTGCATAAGCCCTTAGTGATTCTGTGAATATGGGATTAAAATGACTTATTCTACTATTAAAATATGTTCTGCCATTCAAATAAACTCACTAAAATTAACTCACATTGCTCCGCATGTAGAAATGCCACTACTTTATCAGCTTGTCATCATTCAGTAAGATTTTATCTCTGGCTTGAAGGCAGAAAAACTTACTGCACCAGCTTTTGCAAACCACTCTCCCTTACTTCTGCAGAAGAAAGAGCAAACTGGCTGGCAATACACCACCCAGTTGCAGTGGAATTAGACACTTTACTACAAACCACACCAAACTCTGTTTCTAGCTGCAATTATGGTTGGTCTCCGCCTCTTTATTTTCTGTTCTCTTCCATCACCACCTAGAGTTGGCTCCTGGGCCATTTTTGCAAAGGCCTCAGCTTTTTCTAACACCAGCAGAGTCACACCATGCGTGCCTGATAAGTAGGAGGTGGTAGAATGGGGTTCAAGTGGCTGCTGCTGGACTGGCTGCACTCACCCACCAGCTGGAGAGCTCAGCTCCCCCGCCTCATAATGAGACTCAAAATCAGGCGAAAATGACCACGTACTATACCACAGACTTTCCAGGAAGCCCATGAATAATTGATGCATAAGATGTTAAATTTATGAATGGTGCAAACGATTGCCCGCTTTTTCACCCAGGGGGAGACAGCACTCAGGGAGGAAGCACGAGGGCTGTGTCATCTACATGCTGCCCTGCAGGGTAAAGGTCTCAGTCCCTAGCAGAGCTGGGCCAGGGCAGAGCTGTGTTCCGGGGCTACTGCAGCTGAGGCTTCTTCCCAGGAACTGTCTTCCTGGAGCCTCGCTTTGTCCTTACGCCTTACAGCCCACACTGGAAGCACTTGCTGGAGATGCAGCTTTATCAAATGTGTGTTGCTCCAGGCGTTGTGCACTGTACCTGTCTGCATCCCGCATGGGAGGCTCTTTGTAAGGAATTTCTCCAAGATAAGAAGGCCAGGGCTGGCCAGATAGTTCAATGGATTAAAGCACCTGATTAGGCAGCTGCAGGAACCCTGGAATGCTGTGCCAGCCCCGTCCCTGGGGTGCACTGAGGTGGTGATTGAGACGAGGCATGGTGGCTCATGCCTGTAATCACAGCACTCGGGAGCCTGAAAACAGGAGAATCACTATAAGTCTGATCTGTGTAGTGAGACTCTGTAGACCCTGTACTAAATACAATGTTCTTTGATTCCTTTTCTTTTTTGTGGTACCAGGGATCAAACTCAGGACCTTGCACTTGCCAAGTAAACACTTATTCCACTGAGCTATCTCCCTGGCCCCCTGTACTAAATACATTAAATAAGTAAATAAATAAATAAAGACCGTTAATTTCTTTGCTTTCTTCAAAGAGCCATGTCTCTTTTAAAGACTATAAGAACCATATGACTGATCCTCTTTGCCTCTTTGCTTTGGCCTCCAGGATGCTCAGAGATATTTCTGCTGCTCAATGTCAGTAACGAAGGAAATCAGTCTTGCTTCAGCTTTATGGTGCTATTTAGCATCAGCCAACACAGAAAATTTATGGATTACTTCTGTAACTCGGATGGTAGGGACAATTTAATTTGGGACTGCAGATCACTACTATATTCTTTTCTGCCATCGTTGTGAATAATCATCCTTCTTTGGGGGTGTTTCCTGCATTGCTCTGAAAAGCTTCAAAGACAGGATGCCCTCAGATGTGGTCAGTGTGCTGTTTAGGAGCCTGGCTCAGTGGCATTAGCAGGGGTATTTAGTATCTATGGACTTCAGGTTCCTCATCTCTGAAACTTGGCACGAGTCTCTTGCAGTGCTCCTGCAAATTGAGCGAGGTAGTCTACGTAAGTCCCACAAGTGCTTTATAAATGCAACTGTAAAGCTGGGCAGAACTGTCAAAGTACCATTTCAGTTCTACCTCAAGGAAGAACAGAGAGGGTCTGTGCTATTCCTGCCCAGGACTACACCCCACCACTTCTCATCAATTCTGTTAGCCTGAGTAAGATCAGCTGGTGGCAACTGTGGCTTCCCTTCTATTGTGAAAGTGAACACAATTCACCTGCAGTGCTGGGAATTAAAGTAGCAACCTCGATAGTAAGCGAAAGAGAAGACCAGCTGCTCTGCTAGCCTGACACTGCGGTCCTACCTGCAACACGAAGCGGACTAGTGTGCTAGCTAGCACTTTACCAGGGAGTTCCGAGAGGGGAGCCTGAGAAGTTCTCCACACAACCGGGCTGCAGAACTGGTACATCTCTGGTTGATGGCACCCGAGTGTGTGCAGCAGAGAAGGGAGAGACCTCCGTGAGACGTGAAGTCTGGGGCAGATTTGAAAACAGCCTGCAGACTGTGAACCCACTGACAGAGAAGTAAGCCCGCCTGCTTGGAGGTGTGCAGTGCCATGGCTGGTGTCCAGATATCCCCCCAAAGACTCATGCGGTCATAGGGGGACTTTTCCGAGGTGGCTGCATCTAGAGTGTGTGATGCTGGGATCAAGGGTGTGTGGTTACTAAATCAGTCCACTGATCAGTTTGGCAGGGTTCTGGGTAGGACTAAGGGCATGAGTGCTGCACCTGCCCTAGAGCAGGTAGCCTGCATATATAATATAAGGGACAGAAAGGGAGTCAATGCGCTCCCACCTGCCTGCTTGCCACGGGCAGCAGGTATCTCCTCTGCCAGTCCCCTCTGCCATGCCTCCCTGCCTTGGAGCCAGCCAGCTGTGGACTGAAACCTCTACAAACTGAACAGGTAACCCTTTCCCCTGCTCACTTTGGGTGTTGGGTATTTTGTCTCAGCAATGAGAAAAAGAACTAAGCCAGGTGGGCACAACCTCTGACCAGCCTTTGGCTCAACTTAAAGTTAAGCCATGTAGACAGGAGTCAACTAGCAGGAAGGAAAGCTGAAAAATGAAAATAAGAAAGCAAATACCAAGTGAAGACATTAGCAGCCACATGTTATGGGGGACAATGATTTAAACAGATGTAATGTAGATCAGTCACCAAAGAAATGAACAAACAGACCTTGATGAGTAAGAAGTCAGAATCCATAGTTACTATAGTATCTAAAATATCCAGTATTCAGAAAGATTACAAGACAAATAATAAATCTGCTATTGATATGCAGAGGAAAG
>PVKN010032285.1:0-12297 GCA_004027915.1 Capromys pilorides
AGAGCTTTCAGTCTTTCTCAGGAGAAGTGTGCAGAAAATGAAAAGGGAATCAACCTCATTCTCCTGCAGTTATCACAAAAATCCCAAGTGGTCCTAGCTTCTGTTACAGCGCCAGGAGTACCGCAGAATGAGAAGCAGCTTCAGAGCAGAGCCTTGCGGGCACCTCACGCTCTTTGGGGCAGGTACATGCATGGCTGACGGGTGTCTTGGGGGGCCCGAGAACCATTCTCAGAATGTGACCACTGCAGGAGGAGAAGCACTGTCTCTGAGACACACAGCAGGACAGAACCCAGTGTGGCCAGACCAAGGCTGATGCCAGCAGGGGTGTTGAGGAGTAGGTGCCTGCTGGACAGGGGCTGGGGTGCAGGGACAGGCGATGCTCACACGAGCCCCCTACCCACTAGGGGCATGGCCAGCCCTGGGAGGGCCAAGATGTCAGAGCAGCAGGACCCTGGTCGGCACAGGCTTTTGAGCATGGAAGTCACACGTTTAAGTTTCCTCCAGTGCTACTGAAAATGGTCTGGTAACGGGCCCCCCATTTCTGGATATCACGCCTACTGATTATTTAGTTGAAGGCCAGCCCATGTTGAAGGAAAAGCCATACAACGCTATGACTTAAATTCTTTAAATTTTTTGTCATTTTGAGCATCAGTAGTCACTTATACTTCCTGTGAAATGACACTGCACTAGTCATCTTTCCTGGGATGGGACAAACACCTGACACGCGCAATTTAAGGGAGGTTCATTTGGGCTCCTGGTTCCAAGCCCACAGCTTGCTGATGAAGCAGAACCACCATGGAGGGAGGAGGTGGTGGAGCAAAGCTGCTCACTGCATGCTAGCTCAGAGGCGCAGCAAGGGAGCAGCGCCAGAGGAAGGACGCGCGGGCCAGGCAGTCCCCAGAGCTGGCCTCAGGGACCCATCCGGGCACACCCAGTATGCTCTGCTCCCATGGGCAGCTCTGGAAGCCACTCCAGCTGACACCAGCTAACCATGCTGGTAGGGCTTTGCTCACAGCAACGAGGGTTGGTGGTTTTTATAGCTTGGTGTTCAGTAATACTTGCAACCTCTGGTGATGGGTACATTGTCTATGGAATTTTTTTTTTGGCGGGGGGGGGGGGTTATGGAGATTGAGCCTAGGACCTCTGGGCTGAGCTACACCCACAACCCTATCCCTTTAAACAGAAAAGTTTGAGATAGATTCTTGCTAAGTTGTTTGGGGAAGATTGGACTTTCCGATCTTCCCAGACGGTTGGAGGCCAGGTGTCCTTAGTGCCTTGAGGCTCCTGCAGCAGCCTGGCCCACATGTCACACAGACTCAAGAGCTCCAGCAGGAGGCCCACGGGCCACAGAAGTTGGCCATCTCTTTTTCCTTTCAAGCTTTTATTTGTAGGAGTCCACACTTGCTGTGCGCCATGAGCACATCCCTCCTGGGGTGCTGGCACACAGACAGGACACATCTCCATTCCTTTCATGTCCCCCCTCTTTCCTCCCTTCCTAAACTCATGGACAAGTGCGTGCTCCGCTGAACTCAGGAGCACCCCACAGCCAGGTCACCAGGCTTGCAGAGGTCCACTGGGCAGGTCATGTGTGCACTTGTTGGCCACATACTGTCCCCAGGTCAGCAGCTCACTTGGCTGTAAACAGGCTCACAGCAGACAGCACCTATACTGGACATTCAGATGCCCCTATGCCTCGGCCTTCCCATGTGCCCGCAGTCACTGTGCCCTGCCCGTGTCAGCTGCCCATGTTACCCGTTGGGCTGTGTGTGCCACACGCAGGCCAGGTTCATCTTCCTGGTAAGGACTTCTGAGGGTCCTGGGGTGGTGCCCGGACTCATGCCCAGGAACTGCAGAGCTCCAGGTTGGGCCGGCACTCAGGGGCATCTCCACACACCTGCTCATTCAAACAGGAGCACTGGGAGAATAAAAAAAGGGCCCCACATTGTGGTGACAGTGGGGCACAAGAGGGCGGGGACAATCAGCACACACCACGCATCCCTGCAGCTTACAGTGGGTCCCTCCGCCCTGCCCAGAAGCCCCTTCTGACCCGAGTCTCCTTACAATACTACGGTCCCGCTTGCCCAGTGCGGTGGACACACGAAAGGTGGCTCTAGGTGTGTGACAAATGCTAACTACTCAACGTTCTACCAGCCAGGCAGACCTGGCCTCAGCCCATGGCCTCCTGACGATCCTGAAGGTGGCCCCATCACGTGGGCGTCTTGCTGGCACTGTGACACAGTGGCCAGGGCACCGGCTCTGTGTGGAACTCCAGACTACAGTGCGCAGGGCGCCACCCTGGGAGACGGTGGGCAAGGGCTCAGGCTCCGGGCTCTGCCCCTCAGCAAGGCTGGGGTGGAAGATGGTCTTCCCTGGCTGCTTTCTGTTTTGGTGGAGGCTCGGCTGGACCCCAGGCTCCTGCAGGCCAAGGGCAGGCTGATGAGCTTGCCTTAGTGCTGGCTAGGGTTAAGGTGAGTGCTACGCCCACCCCGGGCAGGCAGCCTGCATGACACGAGAGACACCTCCCCTCTCCCTGCTGCTCCTTCCTGCTCAGCTGCTGCGCTCTGCATGGGCCACCCTGCCTCGGAGGCAGCTGATCTGGACTGAGACCTCTACAGACTGGGCCCTAAATAACCATTCCCGCCCTTAACTTTAGTGTTAGCGGGCCGCACACAGGCACAGCAAAAAGCCCTGCGGCTTGGCCTCTTGCTCCTACGGCACAGCAGGCAGCCCAGGCCACACGGTGGCGTTGCTGAGGCCCTGCTGTGCTCCTATCACACACCTCGCGGAGGCTTTCCAGGTGACAGCAGAGGTGTGGATCACAGCTGGTGGCGGAACCAGGATGGGACAGAGGAGCTCTGCCTGGGGCAGCTGGGCCGTGGCGTGCGGCACAGCCTGAGAGACTCGGCCTGCTTCTCATCCGCAGAAGGTGGTGAGGCCGCAGCCACACGTGCTCCACGTGCCTTTTACACCTAATTTGCCAAGATTTCAGGAATGCTACTTCTGTAACTACTCTTGAAAATATCTAAAGCAGTGGAATGAAGACACTTTTACTTCAATTTTTTAATGGTAGTTTTTATGAAGGCACACTTAGAAAAAAGCTTTGCAACCCCAAAGTTTCTGAGCGCGATGGTGCTGACGGCAGGGTGGGGGAGTGACGCTCAGCGCTTCTTCCAGGTGAACTTCCTGCGGGCGCCCTCCTGGCCTGGCTTCTTCCGCTCCCGCACACGTGGGTCGGTGGTGAGCAGGCCAGCTGGGCAGAGAGAAGCAAGCATGAGCCAGGACAAGGCACAGGAGGTGCCCGCAGTGACAGGGACCGTGGTAACCCACAGGCCCTGGGGTTGGAGGCCGGAGAGGAGAGCAGCCAGCCCTGGATCAAGCGGCCGCCAGAAGGCTCTACTTTTGTTTATCTGGACTATTTTTCCAATTTGTCAGCCAAATCCCGGCTCATCCTGTGGAGAGTTGGCCAGCACAGAGCAGGTGCTCAGGGGCGCTGCAGACAGAGGCATCTGTCAGCATGGGGCAGCGCACGCAGGCACCACCGCCAGGGTCTGCAAGGGCACGCGCCTGGACATGACCCACATGCGCTGCTGGGCTTCCTGGGACAGTGACCTTCCCGGACCTGGCTTCAGAGTTTTATTCTCAGCACAACTGTTTCAGTCTAGAGGAACGAAGGCAGGTTAGGCAGAGGCCACGTCCAGGCTGTCTCAGTGCTGTGCTTAGAGTGCCGCCCCCACGCCTGTGCCACAGTGAGGGCCAAGTGCGGGACGCAAGGCCAGCACCAGAGGACACGCTCTTGTTCTCTCAGGTGTTGCTTAGAGGTCAGGTGGCAAAGGAGGTTGACACTGTCCACCATGTATCCAAAGGGCTTTTGCATTTGTTTGTACTTAACAGCCATGCATAGACTAAAACAGTAATGTTTGGGGCCAAATACAGGTGAGAGCTAAGTGTTTGTTTAAATTCTGATAATATTTATGACCATCAAATATGCACGGTGCCCCACACTACTAAACTAGTTCTCATTGTCTAATAAATTATTTTTTAGAATGACAAATTCTTTATAAGTGGATGTTTGAGAGGCTTGAAAAGCTACATAGCCTATGCCACAGGCAGCTTCTACTGCGAGCCAGCAGCTAACCCGAGGACAGGGACACCCTACGCAGCGGGAGAGGCGCTGCAGACCAGGGCTATGTGGCCCTGTCCTCGCTCCTCCTGGACACTCTCATCCGTGCTGCGCAGGGACGTGTACTCACCCCCAGACGACAGGGTACAGGGGAGGGGAAGGAAAAGATGCAAACAGACATCACAGTGCAGAAAATGCAAGTCCAGCTTTGCTTGGGAAATTGTAGCATTTCGTCCCTGGCAATATGGCACGTTTCCACGGCCAAAGCAAACCAGCCTGTCTCAAGCACAGGGAGCTGAGCGCCTACGAAATGAGACCGCGGCCCTTCGAGCGTGGCCTGCTCTGGCCCGGACGCTGCGGAGCCAGCCCTCGCTCTCTTCCTCCAGCTCACGCTCCCTCCACAGCAGCCAGCCCTGGGAGTGGCCACCCGGGGCACAGAGCACCGAGCTGCAGCCTACAGCCCGCGAGCTGCACGTGCGCGTCCCACATCCGATTCCTCCTCTCGGGCCTGACAGCATCCCGCGGACGGGCGCCCTCCCCGGCACATACCTTGCCGCATCCACTCCACCTCATCCTTGCTGACGAAGCTGCACAGGGCTCTGGCCGTGGCCAGGCGTATGGCTCCTGCCTGCGCCGACCTCCCGCCCCCGGACACAGTGCAGGTCACGTCGTGCTCTCTGAGCCGGTCCAGGAAGTGGAAAGGGAACATCAGCTGTTCTCTGCAGCAAGGACAGCAAACACGGTTACCTGAGCTACGCACAATGCACCAGGAGCTCAAGCAAGGGCTGGGACCTGGGGTAAGGTCACCAGGGGTCTATCTAGATACAGAGTGCCAGGTAGGGCACCTGCCAGCCGTCTCCAGGCTGAGGTGAGCCTCCCCAGGCACGGTCCCTCTCAAGTTTGTGCTCAAGGAAGAGCTTTCTGCACCTTCCCTGGGGACAGCTGGGCAGAGCTAGTTTAATTCAGAAAACCCAAGTGGAGATGGTATGCGCCCTGCCCAGCAGCTCCCACTGTGCTGCCTGGGGGAGCCCTTGCTGTCGCGAGCAAGGGGACCACAGGAGCCTCAGCTCTGATGGCCCCAAACACCACACAGCCCACTGGGGCACAGAAGGATTTGGAGGGGCGGAGCTACTCGCTTGGAGCTTCTGGGACTGGCAGATAATGACAGCACCCACTGGAAACACGACAACTGCCTCAGGAAGGCCTCTCTCCAATGGCTCACAGAGCGCTCTGAAACGAGCACAGCCAGAAGACTAGACGCGCCCTAACGTTTATTTATAATGTCTACTTCTCCTTGGGATACAGCGTAAAACATGTAACGGCCCCACTTGGCACCGGGAACTAAGGAAAGCTGAGCAGCACCTCATTTTAACTAGTAGACATCAAACTTCTTTTCCTGTCTCATGTCCAAGCATCTCCTTCCTCTGACCAGGAACATTCGGGGTGACAAGAGCATTTCCTGCCACTCACTCTGAGGAAAGCGGTATACGCTTCAAAGCCCGCCTGTCCTGGCTTTCGCTAGCCCCGCCCCGTGAGCTGGCGGAGGGCCCGCGCTTGGCGCACTGCGGCCCCTGACAAGACAAGGCGGAAGTCTGCTTTCCTACACTGTGGCCTGGACTACACTTTGGAGCTTGAGAACTAAGAATTTTCAAACTCCAGTGTGCTAGGATGAAAAGAGGGGGAGGGTTACTTTCCAGAGATGCTTTGGAACAGTTCTGGAAAACAACACAAAACACGCCAGCTCCAGGTGGCTCCTCTGCTCATGAGCAGGGCAGCAATCCTTGGGGCACACGGACTACAAAAGCGCAGCCTTCTCAGCGGACCGGTGCCTCAGGAAACGCGCACTCTGGAAACAGACGGCCGCAACAGCACCCACCTGTCCTGCAGGATCGGGAAGTACAGCAGGTAGTCCACGCCGTTCACCTGGATCCGCCCACTCCCGCGACCAGACACAACGGCTTCTGCTGTTGCAGTCTTTCGTTTACCTTTAAAAGGTTTACACGCCTATTAGTAAAACCTTAAAGACAGCTAGGACTGCGAAATTTTCCTACAACAACAACAAACAACACAGTACTTAGGAGGCATCTGCATCCAGGTCAGGCAGCAGGAGGGACACAAGCCACAGCACAGGCAAAACAAGAGTTTACCATGGGGTCATTTTGTTTTTCAACTCCACTTTAGGAACACTGCGATGATTTTAAATTAGTTTTAATGGCTTGCACAGCTGTTGGTATTCTTTTTTTTTGGGGGGGGGAAGGGTCCACAGGGTGTTCAGGGTCTCACTACTAGATCGGACTTGTAGTGATCAGCCTGTTTACAGTCTGCTAGAGCTGGGATTACAGGTGCACACCCAGTCTCAACTGTGGTCTCAGTGAGCCCCTGTTGATTTTTTTTTTTGTGGTACTGGGGATTGAACTCTGGACCTTGTGCTTGCCAGGCAGGTGCTTATGCCACTGAGCTACATCCCCAGTCCCTGACATTCTTTAAAAAGCAGAAAAACAAAAGCCAGCCATGGAAGTATGTGTGTGTAATCCCAGCCCTCTGGAAGGCTGAGGCAGAAAGACTACAAGTTTGAGCCTAAGTCCAGCCAACCTAGAAAGAAAAAAAGGAGAGAAGAAGAGAGGGGAGGGGAGGAGGAGAGGAGAGGAGAGGAGAGGACAGGATGGGGATGAGGGTTGGGGTGGTGGGCAGAGATAGCCCAGCAGTGTAAAGAGCCTGTCTGCAAGCACAACGTCCCAAGTTCATTGGTACAGCCTTCAGTACTAAAAACAAACCCAATAAAACCAACCCAGAAACAACTGACATGTTACTGTTACTTCATAATCAATAAGACTACATTAATACAATATTAAAAACATCACCACCATATAATGAAACATGTCTGGGAGAAATGAAAGGGGTCTGCAGGAGACGTCTTGCTCCTCTGGAAACAGCACCTAAATGAAAGGAGAAGCAAGGGGAACTCTCCGCAGGTGTGGCCAGAGGGGGCGCAGGCACTGGGAGGCTGAGCAGCCTCACTGCGGCTCTCACTCACAAGGTTCAGCTCAGGTGGGGCATGCGGATGCACTGAGATTTTCGGTTTTTGAGGTGAGGTCTTGGCCGTAAACACCAGATTGATTCTACTAGTTGAAAGCATGAAAAGGAAAAGGTCAAGCCTTGTGTAGCTGTGAGTCCCCATGGTTTCCTTGGGACACTGTAAGGTTCAGTTTTTAACAACTTCAAGAGAATCTTAAAATAGGGAAATCCAATACAGCACCAGGAAACACAGCCAAGCCAAGACTGAGAAGCCGGTGGGGCCAAGAGCAAGCGCAAGGGAGGCCGGGGTCCGAAGTGCGCGTTACCTTGGCCGGTGCTGAAGGGCACGCCCTGCGCGTCGTGCTGCAAGGGCGGGATCTCCTGGCTCATGGACTGCAGGGCCACGCTCCTGCGGAACCTGCGCACCAGCTCCTGCACCAGCTCCTGCTCCGCGGGGCCGCTCGCCAGCCGCAACAGCTTCTCCAGCAGCCGGATGAGCTGTGTGTGCTGCGGACAATGGGATTGACGAGAGGACGCGAGTGTAATTGCATTTGCTAAGTTTTCTATTTTTATATACTTGATCTTTCCAATGCTTCTTTCCTTGATGAATTTTGACAGGATGACACTCCCGCATCTTCACGCTGCTTTTAAAACAGCGTGTGTAAGCATCGCCTTCCCTGCAGGGCTGGAGGGCCCGGCCTTTCCTTTTAAGAAACAAAGAGATTGATCACTCAAAGAAAAGTTGGTTTCTCCATGTTACGATTACGAAGCTGAGATTTAAATTCATTTTCAAAAAAGTTTAGGTGATCTTCAAGCACAATTTCCACTCTTTATTAGAATCGTATCAAAAAGAGCATTAGAAATAATTTCCAGTAAGTTATGTAGAATGAAATGTAGAGAGTCTGATTTTGAGAAACTGTACCTCTTAAATTATATTTCATAATACATTTGGCAAATATATTTTTGGCTGTTCAAGCTGTGTTACTTTAATGTTTATGATTTCCTTTAAAACTGAACAATCAAGCTATTTAAAAATTCAAGAGACACTTGACTTAAAGGGCAACCTCTTGAAATAAATCATCCTTGCTACTCTGAGCAGTTTTTTAATAGTTCTTGAACATGTGATTAGAAAGTAAACAACTTGGTATTAACCCCTTAAAATTAGAAGCCAGAATAATCACTTTAAAGTGTTTATGGAGAAGGAAACAACTACCACTTGAGATCCGTAGTTAATATGGATCATGAAACCCAGTTTTTGATAACCTTTTTATGTTTTTTGCCAACCCTCCAACTCCCACTCAACTGTTACCATTTGCGTTTATTGTGAAAACCTGCCCATAACACTTGAACAGTGAAGGGTCTCAGCAGTAAGACTCACGATGTTAGAACTGCTTCAGCTCTACCCTCCTGGATGTGGTAACAGGAGGGCGATTTTCCAAGGGAGAGATGTGCAGTCCTGCAGCCCCCCAGAAGCTCTGCTCGGCCCTCCAGGCAGGGCTGGTGGCCTGTTCTTAGCCCCGACTGTGCACCTCAAGGCTCTATTTAACTTCACAGGTCACTCTGGGGCCACATAACCTCGCTGGCCAACTAGGCTTAAGGTTCAAGAAGTCGCTGCCCAATCCCAACCCCTTCGTCTTGGAACCAGCTGCAAACATCAGGGTCTCTTTCACTGTCCAGTACTCCAAAAGTATGGCACATGGTCAGGGATGTTCTATTCATAGGTGCACATCTGTATGCAGGCCTGGGGACAACCTTAAATTACAAAAATCACAGCAGCCAGATAGTAGAGAAAACAACAAAATGTTACATTCATTGAAGAAGCGAGAGAATTTTTCACTTCAATCTAGTGCAACACACTTAGCCAAGGATATCAGAGATTCGCTCTGGATCCACTACTAACCAAACATCTGATATCTTGTTTCAGCAAATTGGTTTTCCAAATCATTAATTCCTTCAATATGCTAAGGAGCAAAGACGCGACTGAAGAACAGGACTGATGGTCTACCAGCATCGAGTCATGACCAGCGCTGGCCACAGCCATGGGAGGAAAAAGCCTTCTTGAAAGGATTTATGAAATTTACCCCTGTTCAAACCTTCCAGAAAATCATCTCAATTTAGAATGTCAAAACATTTAAAACAGCAACTTACCTCCATAGCAACAAGCCATATTAGAACATCTAACAAAGTACAGTGAGAACAGAAAGCAGCCAGGTGGTCATGCACTGTGTGAGGCTGCTTAGGATGGTGGACTCCAGGGTAGCCAAGGGCTCCACACAAAGCCTAGTGAGGCCCGGGACAGACAGGTGCAAGGATGCCGGGTCAGAGCTCACACGCGAAAGCCGACTTTGCATGCAGTGCAGCTCGCCTCCTTGCTGTGCCTGGAGCTAAGCAAGGTACTCCCCAAGACCTCCCAGAGGAGTCCGGAGCCCCAACACAGCACCTTCTGACCATGCACCAACGCTCCCCCATTTCAGAAATCAACAAGGAATGCACTACCGGGAGGAGCAGTGGCATAGGAACACCTGGCTCTGAGGAACCTTACTATTAGGCTCCTAATACAGCAATTGTCTACATTCTCATGGCACAGGTCCCCTTAAATTAAAAAGATTAATTACTCACATCGTGATCTGACAGTTTTTCCACTAACATTTCTTCTAGTTCCTCCTTAATCAGCCATCTGCTGCCAATCAGGTCTCTGTTAAAATACCACATATATTCTCTTCTTAATTAACCATGCAATTAAGAGTTATATCACAAAAGATCTTACATACAGTAGCAAGTCTTGATTTGAAAACAAATTTTCCTATAAAGTCCTTTCATCCAAGTGCACCACTTCTGAGAAACACCACTCTATTTCTTCAGTCTACTTTAGAAAAGACAGTGACTCTGGCAAATGTTGTGAAGACTCCAACATGCCACGATGGGCCACTCCTGAAAAGCCTGATTTCTCGAAGCTTAGGCTGCGCCTGCAGAGTCAGCTCTGAACACATGTGGACACAGAAGTGACCTGCCAAGGGCCTGGGAACTCGCGAAAGCCAAAGAAAGGACCAGGAATACACTCATAACTTCAACACCACAGTGTGCTTAGGTTGTAAAAAAAAGAAAGAAAGAAAAAAGAAGGCAGGCAAGTCGAACAGGAGGCAGCCCCGTGTACAGCAGGATGCACAGGGAAGGATCTGATCCCCCAGGGCTCCTGAGTGGAAGCACAGGCCTTGAAGGCCTCTCCAGACTCGCATGCACTCCACGCTCGTGCAGCCATAGCCATCCACGCACATGCAGCAGCTCGGTACTACTTAATACATCTGAAGTGAAGTGACAAAAATAGCCTCAGTATTCGCTTCCTTCTAAAAAAAAAAAATCACCTCTTGTTTGGAACCCTATATTTTAATAATTAATACTGAAATTCCAAATAAATATTAGGCTTCAGGTATGCCAGTAAGTGGCATGTTTTGATTTAAAACTCATTATATTCTAATGTACGAAAGAACTCACATGCCTTCGGTGTTTTCTGGCGGTAGACTTTTGGGTAGCGACTTACTCTGATGATTTTCAACCTGGAGAATCTTTCCATATATGTCCTACGCAAACAGAACACACATGTACAGTAAGAGAAGGCGTGCCACACTAGGGGTGCATTTACACTTCTTGCCCATAAGGACTCCTTCTTACGTGGCCCCCCCTGACCCAGCTACAGGGTAAATACAGTGCACATGCTACTTAACAGAAAAGCAGCTTGCTCAAATAAAGGATGGCAGCTCAGTGAGAACACGGTATTACACGTCAGAGTGCACCTACCTTTCTCCGATTTACACACCCCTCCAAAAACTTTCCATCTCCATGCCAGGGAGGATGCGCATAACAACGGAAATCTTCTATAAGGTATTTATTGTACTTAAGAGTTCCACAAACAGGATAAAAATTTTCCTTAGGCAAGAGCATAGACAGCAAAATGTGCTAGAAAACTACCTAGACTTATGATATTTATAGCTAAAACACGTAACACTCAGTTTTACAGAACATATAAGACGGTGCTATGTATTTTTATAAGAAATTTTTCACTGTATTTTTAATTTTATCTTTATTAACTGACACTTAAAATCTGTGAACATGTATCATTTTTCTCGTTTGTAATAGGAAGAAAAAAATCTGTCGTTTTGTTGGAATTTGTAAGAAAATAATCCAGCAGTCAGGTTATCTACAAAGTATATTTTTCAGGCCATGAGTTTAGCACAAGCAGAACAATGCAGTGGCTTCCTGATGGTGTGGAGTGACCCAACTTCAGTTTTTGAGGACTCTTCCTCAATTACATCTGTACATAGTCAACTATAATTTAGCATAACCTGGCATACTAGTATCTAATGAGCCAGGCACTTCACAGGACGAGGCGCAGCTCAGCAGCAGGGCGCTTGCCTGGCCTGGGCATGGCCTCACGTCTATGCCTCAGCACGGGGGAGGAAGGAGCTGCAGATGATAGAGCCAACTGCTTGTGGTGCTAATGGCAGTGCTCCCAGCATCCTCACCGTGTCCACTGACACTCCACTGCTGACAGGTGCAGTCTCTACCTCAAACCGAGGCTTCAAGGTGGGAGGCAGCTTCCCGCAGGCTCTGGTCAGGATGCTGACATGTCAATCCAGTCTGTCCTGAGGAGTTCGTTTGCGCTGTCACTGGGCTACTGTGAGGGCCTGCACTTTAGTACTACTTCATCGGCAGTCTCTTTTGAGAGTATTTCTCTCACTGGGGGAAGGAAGAGTAAGAACTAAGCCTGCGAATCACGCGACACCAACACAGGTGAGGAAAGCTGGGATGATATTCACAGGGTGGACGTGCTTGTGGCTTTTGTCAGAAGTTTCTTGTATAGCTTTCCCCTAAAGGTGGTACCACCGGCAGTTTAGAAAAAAAAAGAAAAGGACAGCAAAAGAAGAGAGGCTGCACTCAGGAGCTATCAAATGGGGGAGCTGGAGCAAGAGGCCACATGCCAGGCAGACAGAAGTGGATCTGCCTCCAGCTCGCTCCTGGAGGGGGAGCCCCAGGCCAGTGGCAGCAGCGTCCAGTCCAGAACTGGTCAGAAACAGACACTGTCCAGCCTCATGCAAGCCTGCTGCAAAGGAACCTGTAAGGGCAGCTACCACGTCTGCCCACAGCACACAGGGAAGCCAGGAACC
>PVKN010032286.1:0-12290 GCA_004027915.1 Capromys pilorides
CCCTCCTGGGCCATAGTTTTCCTGTAAGACACAGGGGTGAGGAGAAGCAGAGTAGGCAGTGTGCTCTTCCATTCTCTCCAGACTCTGCTGTTAGCTAACTCTATGTCAGGGAGCAGGCAAACTCTGCAGTAGGACCTAGAAGCAGGAGACATCTATCAAAGAAGATGAAAATTTCTACTTCCAGTGTTGTGCAAATTTCCATTTTGCAAATCATGAATTCAAATTTGCCTGGGACTACTACTGTACTACAATTGATGCAGAGCCAAGTCCAATCTGTGCCTTACACAACCACAGCCAGGGACGCAGAAGCTAGGGCAGGTACAAGTCCTGGGCTTCCTCTCCTGGATGGGCACCCATACATTTTCCTCTCGCCCCACCTCTGCCTGTCACCAGCCTGTGGCAGACAACAGGACTGGGCCAAGCATACTCATGCAAGTTCTCATTTTCTAGGTAAGCGACAGAGCCAGGCATGTGGAGGCACGTGCTGCAACCTCGGCGCTCAGGGAGCTGTGCTGGAGGATGGCTGGGAGTTCAAGGCCAGCTTTGAGTACACTGAAAGATGCTGTCTCCAAAACATTAAGTAGTCATCTTCTGTGGAAAGGAATAACCATCTAAAATGGCCACCAAAAAAGAATGACATTGCCCCAAGAGGTCCAGCCTTTCATTTATCCAGCCAATGTTTACCAAGAGGTTGGTGAGTCCTACCAAACATGGTCTGTGCCAGATAGCTACACGCTCCTACTGCACACCAGGCACATTTTAAATCACTCTGCTAGAGATCCAGGTCCCACTCCAGACAAAACCACCTCCCCAAGCTTTAATGTGGCTACATAATGTCCATCCCGCCGCATTTTTCTGAGAGAAAATACCAAAGTGCTGAAACATCTGTCTACTATCCCTCAATAAATATTAGTTATTATTATTTCTGTTTCAGTGAAACTGGGAAGGTTGGGCATCACCAAATGCATATTTCTTCATTAAAAGAAGACAGTAGAAATTTTTATTTTGGCAAAATCATCTCCCTAACAATAGGCATCTTCTCTCTTGTGCTTTCTCTTTCTTCCTTTCTTTCTTTGTCAAGAGAACTAATATTTACAGGCCTTCATTCAGGGCCAGAGTCTTAGCTGTGTGTTACCTGGTAAGCAGGGGACGAGAGTGTGGAATAACTTCTCACAGTGACGTCGTGTGACAGTATTTTCCCTCCAGGTCCCCAAAGCCTTGCTTGGCATTTCTAAGTATTGGTTGGCGGTGGCAGCACAGGCCGCTTGCAGGAGGGCATACTACAGAGGCCCGGGCACCAAACCTGAGAGGCTGCCAGGCCTTTACTAGGGGCATCTTCCGATTGAGACACTTACCCTAGTGTGTTAATCTGGCCAAGAAAAGCCTGCTCACAGATGTGACTTGGGGACAGTGAATCTTGACTGCCAACCCGAATGGCCTGAGAGATGTGTAGATCCCTAGAGTGCACCTCTCCTGCTCTGAGTGGGTCTCGGAGGTGTGGCCCTGGAGACCGTCAGGCACCTGGCTCCTTGCTCTCTGGCTCCTCTATGCTCTCTCTGCTGCTTGGATGCCATGTGCGAGCTCTCCTCCTCTGTGCCTTCCCGCCTTGGCACCAGCTGACTGTGAGCTGGAACTGCTAACGACCTGAGTCACAAGAAATCACTCCTCCTTTAAATGTGGGGCACTAAGTAGCTTGTCTCAGAAATGGAAAGTTTATCAACACAGGCTCTGTCCAGAGCTTAACCAACCAGGTTCATCAGCCTGAAGTGGCCGAGTACCCAGTGTGCACATACTGGGTGAAGAAGTTAGCTGATAGGACACTGAGAACTGAGTGTGGTGGCACAGGCCTGAAACCCCAGGACTTGGGAAGCCTCAGGCAGAAGGACTGCAAGTTTGAGCCCAGGCTGGGGGAACCTAGTCATGTGGTGAGACTTTGCCTCAAAATTTAAAAAGAGGGGTTGGGCTGGGTATGTAGCTTAGTACAAGGGTCCTGGGTTCAGTTCTCAGTGCTCAAAACAAAGCAAAAACAAAACCCAGAAACTTGCAGGTCTCTGCTCCTGTCTGCTTAGAATAACACAAAGAAAAATGGGCTACTAAGGTAAAGGGTTAGTGTCCATCCGGACACTTCCAACACCTGTGTTATGCTTTCATAGCCAAACTAAATCAGCAGAAGTAGCGTGTGTTGATATAATAGTTTCCAAATAAAGGCGCATACAATCCTGATTTGAAAAATAAATGGATGCTTAGAAGTAGAATAGTTTGTTTCACAGCACAGTCCTTTGCTTTCCTGGAGGATCTGCTTTTCCTGAGAATGGCCTCTTTATGAATTTAAAATAGGACAAAAAGGACTCAAACCTGACTGACATACAACTCTCAGGACACATTCTTACCCAAGGCAGGGTGCACATTAGAAAGCCTGGCTGGAGACACAGGAGAGAAAATCAGGTCCAATCTGTGGGTTACTCAGTACACAAATGTCCTGGCCTGCTTTTTGAACTCTGTAGTGTCACTGGTTTGTGTTGAGTGTATTCAAGAGTGACCCAAATGCTCTATTACCCAGCCAACTGCAGGGCTTCTGGAAGAAACTGAGAATTTAAGTGCACTCCATAAATATCCCAACACTTCAACCTCTCTGTGTACTTCTGCAGCACTTTTCCTCTCTGGGAGTCAGGGTGACCTCATCACATTCGGAATATATTACTCCAGTGGAACATAAGCAGCTGCCATACCAAACAAACATGAGTTCAAGGTATCAGGAGACCTACAGCTCCCAGGGAGGAGCCACTTATAGACCAAGAACCAAAACATCCTATCATTAGTCCTTCACAACCTGTAAAGTACAGATGCTAGATGAAGGCACTTGGCTGGGTGTCAACACAGCAGGGGTCAAGTCCTGGCCACGCCACGTGTAACCCACATCGCTATCCAAGCCACTGCTTGGATCTTTGGTTTCCTCCTGTGCCAGGATGAGCGATCCTGCTGTTAGACAGTCAGATAAGGTAGCTGTTTTGAACCAGGCACAGAGATCCTCGCTAGGCGAGAGTGTGGCAAGCTTGGCTTTCAACAACTTTTGTTTTGAAACACTTCAGCCCCAATATGTCATACTCAAGGTGCACCGTGCATCGCTACATATAAAGGGAGGCTACCTGTAAGCCCTGGGGAGTCCCTTAATGTCTTAGGTACCTTGAGAGATTTACCTGCCCTGGGAGGCTGGAGAAACCTGGCACTGCCACCTTCAGATCTGCTAATAAGGAATCAGAGACTGTTATGGATGCTTGCAAACTTTTTTCTAACCAGTGCTACAAAGCAAATCTCACTGCTCTCAGTACTTGCTTGTAGAGCATTATAACCAATATTTATAAGCACTCTGATAAATACAGCACGTAAGCAATGTTTATCCAGATGAGGAAACAGGTGAGTTGCTTCACTTCACTGAAGATCTTGAAAGAAGTCTTAGGACTCTGAGTGGCTCACTCACAGGTATGTGCACCCCAGAAAACAAGGGTGCTTCATGTAAGATGTGCCCACAATGTTGTGCAACCCATTTAAAATTGGAGTAAGGATGCATGTTACAACTCAGATAAATCTTGAAGACATTAAGGAAAGGGCTATAAAAACTACTTCTTCTATTATTCCATCTCTGTGAAATAAAATGTCAAGAAGAAGAAAATTCATAGAGACAGAAAGTATATTGCTGGATTCTAGATTTTGAGAAGGGTGTGCGGAGTGTGACTAATGGATTTCTTTTGAGGGTCCACAAAAACTTTTGGTAATTAGTGGTTATGGTCCTACAATCTGTGAATACTCTAAAAATCACTGGGCATTTAAAGTAGGTAAAATTTCATTACTGATACAGAATGTGCACAGATTGTACATTATATTTCAATAACACTGGCATTAAAAAGCTAAACAGACCAGAAAAAAAATTATTTTAGAACAGAGGTTCTCCAACTAGGGCACATAGGAATCACCAGAGAACTTGATAAAACACAGGTTGCTGGCCTGCCCTGTGGTTTCTGGTCCAGCAGGTCTGTGGTGAGGCTCTGCCATTTGCATCTCTAGCAAGTGCCCCATGGAGCATGTCCTATTGAGTTGGAGCCATATTTTGAGATCCACTGGCCTAGAGCGGCCCTGCCTCCAACACCAATCCCTGTGATGGACACTGTGGCATACCACCAGGTTCTGCCTAATGGAAGGTTTGTTACTAAGGTGCTAGTGGTGCTGTCAGCAGAGAGTTCTAAGGCTTGGCTATCTCTGACCAACATGGGACAATTCTCAAGGTGACTCTAGCTCTGGTTAGTGACCACTATGTCATCAGGCCTATATTACAGCTTGATGTCTCCCTCTGTCTACCCATTCCTACCCATTCTTCTTTCCCTCATAGGCACTTGTGCTAGCAGCACCACTTAATAGATATTCTGCTCGCCAACTTCCATTTCAGATCAGGATTACTAGAGAACCCAACCTGTCATACTGCGTCCAAATCACCTGGGGGTGGGGGGAGCGTATTACAATGCAGGTTCTGATCCTACCAATGAGAGCACAGATCTGAGGTTGGGCATTTCTAATGATCATCTGGGTGACTCCACAGCTGCAGATCTGGTCCACACGAAGTGGCAAGGGCATAGATAACCTTGAAGTACTCCTCCGAGTCCACATGGGAAGACTCCGTGAGCCATCAGGGTGAATGTAAAGGGAAAAGGATACCTATTTAGTAGGTCACTAAAAGGGGCTGATATGACCCTGTCCTTGAGATCCAGGCCATGGAACTGGGTTACAGGTGAGTGTGCTCAGCTTAGGTTTTCCAGGTACTTCCAGCATCTAATCCCCTTGGACAGGTGGCAAGTGCAGCCTGAGCACTGCTTTATGTTCTGTTGTTACAGTATGGCTGCAGGGATTTACTTTGGCAGGAGCATGTAGCCTGCCTTGTGCAGTCAGCAGGTGAGTGGAGACTGATACCACCTACCCAGTCTATGCAGGTAACCCAAGAGCAAGTGGGAAAGAAGGTTATAAAAAAGGTAAAAAGAGGGGTGGTGGGCAGCATCTTTTTCGAGCTTTTGCCCTAAGCATGATACATCCTAAAAGCATTCAAGTCCCAGTATGCATCTTGTACCAAGTTGGACTATTTCATCTGGTTTGAAATCTGGCTTTGACTTACATTTATTCCTAATTTACAAGGAACTCTCAAACCTGTCTCTAGGTTTTTCTGTTCGGACTGATTTTAGATAAATACCTAAGTGGCAACTCAGCAGGTTTGAAAAAAAGAGAAAAGGAATCTGGAAGCAGTTTTCAAGATGTTCTCAGGAAAGAGAGTGTCTGTAACATCCCATCTAACACCACCGGTCAGAAAGATAACCCTGGAGCAGCCTGGACCTTAGGAAGAGATTAGGGTAGCATTTCTGAGACTGCAGCATGCCCCAGTCCACTTTTTAAGTCATCTATCTACTGGAACAGCTGGTGGTAAGGTGTGAGAGGAATCTGTGAATACTGCAAGGGAGAGGGGCCATAGGACGTGGTGATTTTCCGAGTTACGAAACTTGACTATTTGTCATTCTTCATGGGATAGGTGTTAAGTTTCCAGGCATGCCATGCATTCAATCATCTGTCTGTTCCACAATTCATGAAGAATAAAAGGAGGGTCAGCATATAGCTCAGTGGCACAGCACCTGCCTCTGACGTGCGCCTCAAGTAGAACACAAACTAAAAGAGGAACAGGCAACCACTAACACAAGCCTGGGTGGAGAAGTAATGGCCCGAAGAAGAGTTTTCTACAGTTTTGCTCAATTTTCACAGTAGTAAGGATAAAATATGGTTGAGGATAAAGGAAAAAAGCAAAGTAAATTCCTTAAAGTTCTGGACCCTAGCAATGGCACGGCATCAAGCGACCTTCCATGCTCTGGACCTTCATTACCTGCAAATTGCCCAAAAGGGCTCACGGCAGGAGGTGAACACCCAGCAAGGATCTTTCCCTACTTGTTTTGCTCTTACACACAGAGCATATGAACAAGTTTCCAACATGCCCTGCAAACTTTAAAACCCATGCAGTATTAAAGATGCCCTGCTCCATCACTACTGCTTGTGGTCTCTTCCAGAGTGACATGCAACTTCAGTGGTTCCCTGAACCTGTTTGTGACACATTGGCTCTCAGGAGGAGGGAGCCCTGATCATCTTGTGGAAAATCCAGACCTTGTGTAAGCAAAGAAGGACGGCAAGGACAGAGCAGCACGAATATTAGTACTGGAAGTGCTAATTATTTACTAGTGTACTCAAAACCTAGTGATTTCCAAACCTGCTGGAGTATCTTAGGAAAATAAACGCACGCATCCTGATGCAGGGTTAAAAGGATTCCCCTGAAATGTACACTGAAAATACAAGGAGATTATCCTCTAAGCAGGGATTTTTTTCCAGTTTCATTGCTTCCCACAAGGGGAACCATTTCTTGAGAACATAATAGTAAAGGAAACAATACACCACCGAAGAGGAACATAGCATCTCTATAATTACAGATCAATGGCAAGCAAACTGCACACCTGCACTTTCACTCTGCTTCGAGGCTGAGTAACTTCAGCCAAGCCTGCCCATCCTCTTTACTTATCAGCACTTACAGCTTAACAGCTAGCTCCATCACGAGATTTTTGAGACAGAAACTCTAGCAGCAAAAAAAACCCACTCTCAAATGACCCCCATTCTATTCTTGGAGATGGAAATCATAGCCACAAAGCACAGAGCAGAGTTAGAACACCACTACAGGAGACCCCTGGGCCTTAGGGTCTTCGATAGACCCCAATGCCAATGTGTAGTTTCAGTGTCTGTCTGCCTAGTAACTTCTAACCTATTCAGATTTTATCAAGCAGGAATTAGTAGTGAAAAAAGCCTAGCTTGGCCCAAGCCAGCACATCCTTTTTATCAGGAATTCATCTAACATTCCTTCAGCAAGTCATCCACATTCATTTCAACCTACTGGTTAGTTATCCATTAAATGGGTTTCTTAACCATCACACTGGTTATTTAATTCCTACCCCATGGCTCCCCCAAGAAATAAAAAGTGCTCTATAATTATATAAACTCTTAATTAAGCCGAAGAATTCAGTGTTGCCATTACCCGTCAGTAATTCCACTCAATTAGGACAATAGACTTCCATTTATTACTGAACTCCTAATTGCTACTCATTTTCCTGGTTAGTAATTGCCAATCCTATCACACAATGTGCTTAAAGAAAACCCTGCCATGAAATGATATTTCTTTCCTTCCGAGGAAAGGTGGATCTGATCACCCTCACCGCCTCAAGTAACCTCCCGGATCAGGAGTTGAGTTCTCTTCCACAAGCAGGCGACTCCAGTTTAGTGAAGCCCGGGGCTCGGTTACTGCAGCCGCAATCCTCCGCAATCCGGGAGACTTACCCACAAAGACAAAGCGGATCCAGGTAGCCAGACAATTCCAAAGCCAAAACCCAGGAGAAGAGAATGCAAACACAAAACCGGCTTCCACCGTGGCCTCTGGGCTTCCAGAAGCCGAAGTTCAGTCTCCACCCAAGGGGCATGTCAGGTCTTCTGGTCTGCGTCTGCCTCAGGGAGCAGGCTTGGCACTTCCTGCATCTTGGCCACCCGAGATCTGAAACTGGGGTCTGAGGGTGGCAGTCTGGGGACACCCTGGCGAGGCCAGCCGAGCCCAGTGTCCCCAGACCAGGCTTTTGGAGGCGACTCCACCTGCAGCTATGAAGCCCAGCCCAGTATGTCAGTCAAGGCCACAGCTGCAGAGAAAACTTGCGGCTGGCCGTTCCTCGCAGCCCGTCGCCCGGCTCGGCTCGGCTCTGGAAAGCGTCCCAGTCCCAGCTGTAGGCAGTAGGCAGCAGTGAGCCGCGATCTACCCGATCTACCCGCGGAGACCCGCGCACATCTCCATCCCAGTCCCGGAGCCGCACGCCCCCTGCATCTGCCCCAGCTCTGCCCTCAGAGCGTTCCCGCCAGCCTGGCTCTTCATCACGCTCTTCCTAATTAGCCCAGAACCCTGTGGCCCGTGGCTAGCAAAGACACCGCGGCAGGGAAACTTGACAATTTATTCCCGGCCCGTGGGAGGTCACCCGCAGTGCACCAGCGGATTGGCTGTGGCGCAGCGGCAGAAAGCGCAGGCAGCGCTCTCAGCTTCTGATCCGCTCCCCCGCCCTGTCGGGGAGGGACAGGTGCAGAGACTGTGCCGCAGCTCTAGGGTTGCAGAGGCTTGAAAGGGAGGTTGTAGGGAGGGAAAGATAGCTCAGGGGCAAATACAAGTCCTAACTTTGACCCCCAGTACCAAACAAACCCGCTGTGGAACCACACAGTGCCCACCCACTCATCTGCACCTGTGGTTTGCAAGAAATGCTCTCCATTGCTTGGGATTTTCGAGGGCACACTCTCTGGGTCTTCCAGGCGACAATGGGCTCAAGCTAGTAACAGTCAGAGGATGTTAAGAACCATGTGCCATCTCCCTGTGACATGAGGAAAGGAGCTGGAAGGAGGTGGCGGCTGTAGAGTGTGAGGCAGGCCAGGGTCGGGCCTCTGGTGGCCTCACTCCTGGACCCTAAAGATGGCTGAGGCTGCTGGGGGTGGGACGGGACCTGAGAGTTCGGACACTGGGCATGACATGCCTTTCTGGTGGAAGGCACAGCACTCCTGAGAACGCCATTGGTGCCGTCCACAGAGACCTGAGACCTTAGCAAAGCAGAGAGCAGGATCTCCTTTCATGCGCACAGTGACAGTGGGCTTGCAGACTTACGCTTCTCACTTCCAGGTTTCAGCTACAGCACACCAGTGCTCCTTTAGAAAAGAGCTGTGTGGACCAAAAAGAATTCTTGAAGGGGCCAGAAATAAGTGGCTGTGAGTGACACTTGCAAATAGCGCCACGCCCATACAAGAGGCCACACTGTTTCCCTGCCACAAAGCACTAGTAAGAGTTCTTGATGTCCACTCTATGTGGGGGCTCTAGCTACGTTACCCTTTATCAAAGACAACATTCTCATCCCCTTCCACCTCCCACTCCACTCCTTCTGCAGGGTATAGAGAAGCCGCAGGCTGTAGAACTCTCTCCTCTGGCCCGAGGCCTGAGAGCTGCTAAGTCTCTCTGTGGTCCCTAAGTGCATAGCATCAAGAAGGGGCCCTGTCCCGGTTGCCCTGTATTTGGAACAGAATTGTAGGGCTCGGCATCTAAACTACCCTGTTCCTTTCATGAGCCAGGAAGTGAGCCTGCTAACCACTCTTGTCAAATCTCAGGTCCTCCATGTATGATTTTTGGGAACAGCATCATCCAGGAACTCTTTAGAAATGCAAGTTCTTGGGCCCACCCTAGTCCTACTGAATGAGAAACTCTAGAACTGGAGCCCAGGTGTTTGCATTTTTTAGAATAAGCCTTCTAGGTAACTCCAGTATACACCCAAGTTTGAGAGCTACTACCATAAAGACCTAATTTCCATGGTCACATGACCGGGACAAAGCAAAGGTTGGGCAGGGTCCAGGGAAGCAAGAGCCAACCGTCAGCCACAGCCCTAGCCTGGCTGGGGTGTTCTGACCAGAGGTGTGCAGAACTGGGTTTGGGATTCTTTTTGTCCTCTAACTTTGAGGTTCTCTGGCCTAATCTCATCCTTCTATCATCTCAACACTCACGGGCACACAATCAAAGGCCTCTATAACCCATGCCGCTTTGTCTTGGATAGAATAGTGCCTGTGTTCTAGAATGCTCCATGCTGCCTTGTTCTCTCTGTGGACTCTATCTGAGGAGCTGTTTGAGTGGGTAGCATCATTGCAGAGAGACCACGCGGAGGCCAGCAAGCGACTGCATGACGGGTGCTTAAGCCCTGCACTCAGGCCCTCAAGAGGACTCACCCTTCCCATCCACACGGACAAGGGGCAGTCAGTCCCTTATTTGCTGTCCCAAATGTTGTGAAAACTAAACATGTCATGTTTGGGGGAGAAAAATAAAGCATTACCAAAAATATACAGACTTTGCTGACCCCTCATATTTCCAGGAATGAAGAGATAGGTAGTGAATGGCATCTGATGTCATAAGCTCTAGGAACAGGCCTCGATGCCATGGTGAGGTAGGTCCTCTGACCCAGAAGGTCACTGAAATGCAGGCCTGAGTTATGTCTACTCTCCCTGGAACACGTAACCAAGGATTGGGGACCGAATGAGGGAGGCTGTGAGGTGCTGGCCTCAGTCAGAGGTTTCCTCTGATGGTGAATCATACTTTTTGATTATTGTTGTCTTCAGCGTTGACCACTGAACTTAGGGCACTTAGCGCCACACTATAATGCCAGCCTCCTTTGAAAGTTGTGTGTGTGTGTGTGTGTGTGTGTGTGTGTGTGTTTTCCACAGACAGGGTCTTGCTAAATTGTTAAGGTTTGCCGGGAATTTGTGATTCTCCTGCTTCAGCTTCCCAAGTAGCTAGGGTTACGGATAAGTACAACGCACCTGGCATAGTTCTTTGATTTTTAAACACGATGTTCTCACACTTAACAAAACATGGTGAAAGAAGAGAGGAACCTTACAGCTTAGACTGTTGGGTGGTTACTGCATGCTAGGAGGTATTAGTCAGCAGTACTTTGTTGTACTTTGTGTTAATGCCTCAAAGCATCTCTAAAACTATTATTATCTGTCTTATAGCTGGGGAAATGAATTGTAAGTATGTAACTAATCTGTCCAAATTTACATAACTGGTAAGTGGCAGGATGAGCTATACCCATACTCTGTTTGGCTCTAAGAATCCAAGTACCTGTGCTTAACACCATATTGCTAATGACAAAAAGTTAAGGGAAAAAAGAAGAGTCTGCCCATTCTTTGGTATGTCATAAAGGAAAAAAAAAAAAAAATATATATATATATATATATTATACTGACTGATGTCACTTTTTTCTTGTGTGTTGAATTTTCAAAATCTTCACATGAACACATGCTATATTGATAACTAGTATAATTTTTAATTGTCACCATTTGGTGGCTGCATGTATCAGCTGACTGGGCAATGGAGGAGGTGGGTTTTGCTCAGCACCCAGATCAGGGTGGCAGAAGGGACCAGGGAGCACCACAAGTGGGGGAAGCGGGAGCAGAGGTGGGGGGCATTTTAAGAAGATGGTGGGTGAATCCCCTGCAGGGATGGAGGCTTCCTATCTAGGAGGGGGCTTGTGTGGGCCTCAGAACTGTTCCTTCCTCCTCAGCCTCACAGAGCTTTGGGCTCACCCAGCCCCTCAGCTGGCTTTGGAACGTTCCTTTTTCCTGCAGCAAGATAGTGGTGGGGGCAGCATGCTTTAGGAATCTGAAGCTTGGAAACAGCAACTGCAAAGTGTGTCTCTCGCACTAGGAAGTCCTTGGAGGTTGGGGGCGGGGTGCAGGCAGGCATCAGCATGCTCTGCTCCTTCACACACAGCTCAAGGCAGGCCAGACTGGAACCCACACATTCTGAGTCTTAGCTGAGTGGCCTTTGCTACCCCATGTTGCCTGAGTATGTAAAGCTGGATGATGAAACATTAAGTACAACTCCCTTTAATCCAGAGCAAGGTAAATGAGAAAAAATTAGCAGGTGCTCTGTAAGACATGCTATAATCATCTGTATGATGAAATTAAACTCATACAACTCTCACAGGAAAGCCACAGTAAATGAGAAAAGGACATGGGGAAGGGTGTTATTGTGCTTACAAGGAAGATTGTGCATTCGCAACTGCATGCCTGTTTGTTACAACCAGTAAATCTATTATGTTGTGTTGACAACTCACAAACTATTCCTATGTTCCTGCCATGTCACTGGGCGATTTCCATGGCCAAGGATGGCATACATTCATGTATCTCCTCACCAGGGCTTTCATGATTTGACGGAAGTTTCTTTTCAGTCATCAACATATAAAATTATTAGTTCAATGATGCTACCCTTCTGTTCAAAACAAATCCTTGTAGCAGGTTTGATCTCGGATGTATATCTAAAGCAGTCTCAATATGAAGGTACAGGGTGCCCCCAAAGAGCTCCTACCAGCCTCCAAGGCCTGAACAACAGGTACAGCTGGAAGCCCACTCAGTCCCCAGCCCTGTGAACTTGGCAGGTCACTGCAGCTGCCTCGCCAGCTTCCTGCTTCCTGGCTGTTGAATGACAGCCATACTTCCTCCCTCATGTGTCTGTGAGGACACAGTACAGTCCTCCAAGCCAATCACCACGAAAGCCCCCAAGTCCCAGTCCTCTAGTGAGAGGGGGGCGTGGGCCCGTCTCTTGTGCCTGTGCTCCCATACTGTAGGAGCTCACCTACACGCACAGGTGCAAGCCAAGCCCTGCC
>PVKN010032287.1:0-12293 GCA_004027915.1 Capromys pilorides
GTGCAGAGCTGAGAAGGAATCTGACCACAAGGTTTACAGTAACGAAGCTGAAGTGAGAGGCAAGCGCTGCTCGGCTTTTATTTACCTACTGAGCATTTGTAGGAAGAGCTGGTTAGTTTTCTGTAAGCAAATCTGCTCTTGCTTCCCTGACTGCCTCAGGAGAAATAGGTGAAAGGCAAACTGTGCTCCCAAGGCACCACCCACTAAGGACTGGAAAAGGCCCTGCCCCTGTCCCTCCAGGGCTCTCATTTTGTGGGTCCTGAGATGCTGCTTCCTGTAAGCCCAATCACAGGCATTGGAGTCCTGCAGCCAGACACTTGGCTTCAGCGGAGCGTTTCAGGAGTATCTTCAGGAGCAGCTTAGATCTGCAATCTTTCTTCCCTTTCTATGGGGCTAGGTTTTATGAGAGAGGATCTTGCTATAGAGTTCAGGCTGGCTTCAAACTCACTGTGCAGCCCAGCCAGGCCGTGCGCTTGCAGCACTCCGTCCTCAGCTTCTTGAGTGCTGGGGTTCCAGGCACTGGCCACCACTCCAGGGGCTGTGACATGTTCCAGGCACCAGCTGCCCACCTGTTCTTCATGCAGCACACATGATCAACAGCCTGAGCCCAGAGATGGGAACCAAGGCACGGTGATCGGGTAAGGTTGGAAATTAGCCTGTGTTTGACCTTTGCATAGAACAGGGGTGGCGGGGGCAGTCCCAGCCCTGCTCTGTCCCCTTCTGGCCCTGGCTGCAGGTTACTCCAGGGGCTCCCTCTGCTGGAGGTGAGGGAGGGAGCAGGGAGCGTGCCTGGGGGTGCGGGCGGCAGCCTCTCTGAGGCTCAAGGACGGCCAAGAGGGTTTTAGGAACAGAAACAGTGTTTAGGTCCTGTTTGCAAACTTTATTTTATATTTTATTTTATTTATTTGTTTGTTTGTTTATTTATTTATTTATTTATTTATTTAATGGCCAGCTCAGCCTGCCCTGGGCGATCGAAAGTCCCTGTGGTTGCCTAAGCTTGCCTAAGCAGGTGCTTTAGGCCGCTGGGCTATTTGTTGTTTTTGCTTGTTTTGTTGTTGTTTTTTGTTTTTATTTTTTGGCCGGACTGGGGATTTAATTTAGGACCTTGCATTTGCCAGGCAAGCGCTTATTCTATTGAGCTATCTCCCCAGCCCCTGTAAACTTAATAAAATAAAAAAAAAGGCTCCTGCTGCCCACAGAACTCGGTGCCATCCCCACCCCAGGACACTGCCCTGTTGTCCCACAAATTCTGGGAAGAGCTCATTGTCACCTCCTCCCTGAACCCAACTCCACACAGCACCACCCACAATGATCCTGCCAGCCCATGGCCACCAAGAAAAGAAAGTCCCTGCTGTGAACCCAGCCACAGGGCAAGTGGTGTCCCTGGCCAGGAGCACCCAGGTGTAGCAGCAGCAGCAGCAATCGAGCTGCTTCTTGTCATTCTGACAGCTGGGGACTCTGAAGCTCCATCTCCATCACCTCAGAGGAAGCTGAGCATTTCCTACTGGGCTGAGCCCTTGAGCCATCAGTGCACAAAGCCACTAAGAAGCCAGTCCTGTGGAGCTGGTAAGTGGGCCTTGGCTTTTCTATGCTGTCTCCTGCTGTGAAGGGTGACCCTGCTTAGACATGGGCTGCTCAGGGCTCCTCGAAGTGGGCATGCTCCAGAGGCTGGTGTCTGGGTAGCCCCCAGTGGCATCCATAAAACAATTCAGGTCAGGGAGTGCAACCCAGGAGGTCGTGTGGTGTAGCACTCAACAGCTTAGAATCCCAGCAGAGGCAGGCATAATTATAATGCTTGTGTGCAGCTCCAGCAGACACTGGCACACTCGTGAGGTACTGAAGACCAAAACAGCGCCTTCGCACAGAGCCACACTCCAGCATTTTTATTTTTATTTACTGAGACAAAGTTTTGGTGCATGCTCAGGCTTTCCTAAAATTTCTGATCCTCCTGCCTCAAATTCCCAGAGCTCTGGGATTGCAGGCCTGGGTGACCATGCCCTGCTAAAAACAAGCTTTCTTACATGATGGCTTGCTGGAGACTAATTAAGAAAGCCAACTGGCCAGAAGGTTCAAGAGGTGACTTCACGCAAAGTTATTTAAGAACAAAGTACTCATCAAATATCCTCCCTAAGGAAAAACCAAGGCAATGTAGGGAGAAACTAGCAAGAGGGAAATATGTTAGAAAAGCAATGCAGATACAAGGGGTTTGATACTGAGCTGAATTCCTGAGATGACTCAATGGCTTGAGGCATCCTGGACTGCCCTGTCTATATGCAGAGACTCGCAATGGAGGACACCAGCACTGGGTGGCTCCAGGCCCAGGGGACAGCTGGCCTCTGTACAGTGACCTTGAGGCAGTTTCCATGGCAACAGGGTCCTGGCATTTCTCCTGTAAGTCCTCTTCCCAGGTCATCCTCAGGAGCAGTGTGCCTGCAGCTGTCCTGGGGCCTCGCATTTTAAGTAAAGAACAGCTTGAGCTGTGCCTAGCCTGTCCTTAGCTGTTGCCAGGTTGACAGGAATCTCCACCCTGGGAACAGCTTGGGTAGTCCAGCTCTAACTGACTGTCCCACCTGCGCCTGCAGGGCCAACAGAGAGCTGGTGTCACAGCTACTTAGGGCACCTGGGCTCTCAGAGCAGCACTGAGCAGGTGCAGGCTGAGGACAGAGACTGGACACATCAGATGGGGCCGAGAGCCCTCCCCTGCCACCCTGACCGAGTGCCGCCCCTTCCAGCCTGGGCGCCTGCGTACCACTGCAGGCCTTGGTGACCACGGCCAAGGCTGAGGAGTGGACTTCACAGCAGGAAATCTCATGGAGGGGAGTAGAAGGAAGAGCCGAGACCATCAGGGTTGGGGCAGGGGCGTTGATTAGCAATTGGGTTAAATCATTTCCTCCTCATAGTGAGACCCTCATTTATTGTTATTTTCTCACTTTCCAATATTAAAACATTTGGTGGACACTAGAAAGCGAGCCTGTTTATGCTCCACAGCCAGGAGGGTTCTTCTTCCCAGAGTCCTGGGGCCTATAGGGGACAAAGCCATCATGCTGCTATTGAGACAGGAGAACCATGTGGGCTCCAGGCTGGGCACCAGAGAAACACATCCTCAGTTGGAGCTTTGGTTCTCCTGTCCTCCAGAGCCATGGCCTCAGGCAAGTTCCCTAGCACTCCCATGTCCCTGTCATCTGTCCTTTCTAAAATGAGAGTAAGAAACTCCCTTCAAGGGTCCATGAACATTAAATCTGGGGCCTTGGCCCTAGGGCTTGCTGAGGAAGCCCTGGCTGTGGGGCCGTAGGAGGGTCGCCTGAGCCTCAGCCCAGAGCTCATCCCTGGAAACTCACGGCTGAGGAGATGGGATTCAGGATCTGTGCACATGCTTGTTCAGCCCTGCTTTGCTTCAGTCTGGGGAGTCTGTAGGGCTGAGAGGACCTGAGTCTTTCAAGTGGCTCACATTATGCCTCCAGGGCCTATTCTTTGCGAAGTGGTGGGAGAAATATAACAGGGCCTGAGCTTCATGGCCCAGAGCCTTTGGCCCTAGAAGGAAACAAATAATACCAACCCTTATCCTTGACCCGCAGGCCAGGGTAGGATGGAGATTCTCGAGACCACAGAGGACTACAACCTGATCCCAGAATATGATTCCTGGGGCAGAGCTCCATGCCACAATGCGGTGTTGAGGGTCTTCAGGTCCCAGGTACTGCCACCCTTGTACTCTCTGGTGTTCATCATTGGAGTGGTGGGCAACATCCTGGTGGTCCTGGTCCTCATGAAGTACAAGCGGCTCCAAAGCATGACCACCATCTACCTGCTCAACCTGGCCCTCTCGGACCTGCTCTTCCTTTTCACGCTGCCCTTCTGGATCGACTACAAGGTCAAAGACAACTGGATCTTTGGGGACGCCATGTGCAAGCTCCTGTATGGCCTCTACTACGTAGGCATGTACAGCGAGATCTTCTTCATCATCCTGTTAACCATCGACAGGTACCTGGCCATTGTCCACACTGTGTTTGCACTTCGAGCCCGGACTGTCACCTTTGGCATCATCACCAGCATTATCACTTGGGCCCTGGCCTTCCTGGTTTCTGTCCCAGAATTCTACTTTTCTAAGAGCCAATGGGTGATTACTCACTATAAGTGCACCCTTTTTTACTCCCATGAGAGCAAAAATGCCTGGCAGTACTTTCTGGCTCTGAAGCTGATCCTACTGGGGTTCATCTTGCCACTGGGCATCATGTTTTTCTGCTACTCGGGCATCATCAACGTTCTGCTCCACCGGCCCAACCAGGAGAAGGCCAAAGCCGTCCGTCTGATCTTCATCATCATGATCATCTTCTTCCTCTTCTGGACCCCGCACAACCTGGCTGTGCTTGTTGCTGCCTTCCACAAGCGCATGTTCACCAATAACTGTGAGCAGACCAAACGGCTATACCTGACCCTGTACATTACAAAGGTGGTGTCCTGTACTCACTGCTGCATCAACCCGGTCATCTATGTTTTTGTGGGCCACAGGTTTCGGAAGGACCTGCGCCAGTTGTTTCAGAGACAGGTGGCTGGGTGCTTGGGCTCGCGTCAGCCCTTCTTCACCTGGGCTCAGCTAGAGAATGTCAGCTCTGTGTCTGTGTCCACTGGGGAACAGGTGCTGTCTGATATGTTCTGACTCAGACACCTGAAGGACTCTGTGGGTCACAGTGGCAGTGGCCGGCTGGTTGGGCCAGCACGGCAGGGAGAAGAGGCAGCATGGCCATCCTCAGCATATGCTGGTAGCCACATAGCCTTTGAGATGGAGGGCGCTCAACATTGGTCCAAACTCAGTCACCTGGGCTTCGATCCTACCATGACTTTCCTTGGTGGATAGAGATAAATGGGTGACATGGCACATTCCAGAGAATGAAACTGTGGACTCCAGGGAATGGCTTGGGTCCAAATACAATGCCCAGGCTACAAACATTGGCATTTGCAAAACATTCAACTAGAGCAACCCTAAAGAACTTGAAAACAGTGATTTCTACAGTGACAGTCCCTGAGTCCTAGAAGAAGTGCATCACCCATAGTTCCCTCCCCCACCTGCCTCACATTCTAGAGACTCAGAACACAGAACTGAGGATGCCCAAAATGATACTGACAGGAACGTGGGGCTAGGGATGAGCTGTTGGTGGCGAGGGCTGCCCGGCAGGTGGGTGGACTGCACTGTGTCCAGAACAGAAGAGGAGAGGTCCTGAGTAGGAAGTAGCCACCCCCCACTCTGTCCTGTGGCCCTGAGCCCCTGCCAAGGACTCTGCTCATCATTTGGCTCCCTTCTGTCAGATGTATGGTTCTTTAAAACTCATGTTCCTACAAACAGAAATTGTTTCTAGAAAGTTGCAAAGACACCAAGAAAGAAAACAAGCACTGCAGCCCTCTGTGACCTCACTACCCGGACACTGCTGCGCACTGTGGACGTGTTTCCACTTTGCTGTCCATTCCGTGTGCATTTGGCTGGGCACTGAGCTGGCCCCGGTGGTGCTGGCTGCTCCCCTCTTGTATCTAATGAGCAGCATGATGTCGCTTTCCCTGGTGAATAAATCATTTTAAAATCATTGGTTTTGGTGTGATGGGACTCTATGGTGGAAATGTTACTGCTGGGAAGTTGATCCTCAGGTCAAGTTTTCCACAACGGCAGGGTTGGGCACTCCATACACAGTGAGCCTGGGGGTGGTGGGGACACTGCTGCCCAGGGAGCACAGTCCCCAGCCCCACAGCTGGACTCGTGCAGAGATCCCACAGTATGGCCAGAGTGGTGGCACCAGGACAGCAGCCACACACCAGGCGCCTCCTCTGACAACGCAGGACACTCAGGCCAGCCACCCTGCACCCACACAGGAGCTGCGCCTCCCCCTGCCGCCCTGCCCCTTGGTGGGACTGACTGTGGCCACGCCTCGGTCCTGTGCAAGAAGCTGGTGTCACAGACTAGGGAGTAGGTCGTACCACCCGAGAGCTATGTCTCCACAGAGAGAGGACAGCGCCAGGGCCTGGGTGCCGGCTCACTCCCCGGGGCCTCACCAGCCCTCTCTGGAGAGTGGAGAGGAGGCCAAGCGGACCCCAAAGCCTTGCCTGCCACTTGGTTAAATCACAGCGAAGTTGATGTCTGATTTGCGATGACTTCTCCTGCCCCAGTTTCCCCTTTGAACTAGACCCTGCTCTTCCCCCTTAGCACAAAGGCAATTTGTGTCTGATGTGGAAACTTGAAAGGACCAGAGAACAGTAAGAAGCAAATGGTGGCTCTGGAAGTCCCAGTTCCCAAACCCAGCCTGCGCGTGGAGGGCTATGGCTCCTCTCCTTCCAGGGGTGTTTTTTAAGTGCACACACGTGCGCATGTGCATGCAACCACACACATGCACATGCACACATAGCCACACTTCATTGTTCTCTGCGTGCCCGCTGCCATCTCTGCTGCCCAGCAGGCACTGCGTTGGGCTGCCTGCAGGATGCCTCCCCGCCTCCTGGCTGCTCTGTGAGGGGAGGATGAGCAGGTCAGCACCACCCTCCTGCCGGGCTCTGAGGATGAGATGCACTGAGCAAAGGCCATGGGCAGTCTTTGTCCAGCTTCATCCAACAGCCCTCAACCTGCCTTGGCAGCACCTTCAGCCTGGACGCCCGCTCTCCTGCCTGCCTCCCTCTCCTCCTGGGCTCCCTGCTGCTGGCCCCAGCCCCACCTCACTGCATGGGCTGCTCACTCCACTGCTGGCCCACCTCGTCCTTGCAGATCAGCTGCCCCAGGAGGCAGCAGAAAATTCCCAGCTCTGACTGCTCCACAGCCACTTCAGCCCCAAGCCCAGTCCCAGCCAATGGAGACCTGGGACTCAAGTGTCACATGCAACAGCTTGGTTTGGGTATTCTTGGGAATGTAAGAGGCAAAAAAGTCTAAAACATTTACACCTGCTCCCATTGGGCACCGGTGCTGGGCATTAAGAAGGCAGCAGGAAGCACCGTGGCACACGTCTGTAATCCCAGCATTCTGAGAGGTGGAGGTGAGAAGGTCACAGTTCACGTCCAGCCTGGGCACCTTAGCAACTTAATACGACCCTGTCTCAAGCGAAGCAGGCTCTGGGTTTGGCTTTCCATAAAGAACATGATGGGTTCTTCTCTGAGAAGGAGCATTCAACACCAGCCAGTGTTTTCTTCCAAGGGAGTGCACAGACTGCCAGCAAAGCCTTCCCTGCCATCTTCTCCAGGAGATGCAGCCACATCCCTTTGGGTCTGCCAAGCCTGCATGTCTACAGCTGGAATGTGCTGTGAGATGCATAGCCACTCTTTGAGTTGTCCTCAGAAAGCTTCCATTCCCTGGACAGTCCCAGACAATGCAGGCAGCCAGTGTCCTGCATGAGTTTCCAGAAGTTCTTGCGAAACTTGACTCCAACAAAGGCATAGAGCACGGGGTTAAAGCAGACGCGCAGGTAGGACAGGGCCTGGGTCACCACAATGGCATAACTGGAGCTGGGCATAGTGTAGTACTCCCACCTGGAGCTGCAGAGGAGCTCTACCAGGCTGAACGGCGTCTGGGTCAGCAGGAACACGACCACCACCAGGATGATGATCTTCAGAGATTTGTGCTTCTGCAAGCCTTGCCTGAGCAGAAGGGCCCGGATGATTGCAGGGTAGCAGAACAACATGGTGAGCAGGGGCAGGAAGAAGCCCAGAGTCACTTGGGTGACCAGGCCCATCCTGAAGATCTTGTCATAATGGTAGACACAGATGAGTCTGCCGTGGTGGTGGACATGACCAGAGATGATTTGCGGCAGTGACAGTGCCAGGGAGACCATCCAGGTGCCAGCCAAGATGGCCTTGCCCCAGCCCATACACGCGGCCCCCTGGGTGTAGGCCTTGGTGGCCTGGACCACCACGAGGTACCGGTCTACCGTGATGCAGGTGAGTGTGAGCATGGATGCGTAGAAATTGATGGCATAGATGCCATGCAGGGTCTTGCACATTACACTGCCAAAGACCCACTGGTGGGCACCTGCGTAGGCCCAGAAGGGCAGCGTGCAGACGAACACCAGGTCGGCCAGGGGCAGGTTAGCTAGGAACATGTCTGTCACGCTCTGCAGCTTCTTGTAGAAGACATAGATCACCAGCACCAGCGCATTACCCAGCAGGCCGAGGATGAACACCGCCACGTACACGCAGGGCAGGAAGACCTGGCGGAAGTGCAGGAAGTGCTCGAACGCCTCACTGCTGTTGTCTTTGTTGGAGCTGTTGAGCCCAGGGATCTGGGGGAATTCGTAGTCTGTGGGTTGGATGCCGTCCATGCTCCCCTGTGAGCGAGAACCCGGAATTACACTTGGGCGAGTGACACTCCCCGCCCCAGCCACTCGCACTGCCCCAGCAACACTTTAGTTGGAGCACGGCGACCTAAACCCACATGGTCATGCTCAGGGGACATTGCTCAGGCAGGATGAGGCCCAAAACCATTGCCCAAAATCCCAGGATCTCACCGCTCTGGCCTACACACACCCCCTAAATCCCGTGCACTGTGCTTCAGAAGCAGACCGTGCCACGCATCCCAGGGATGCAGGAACCAACCGCGGGGCACATCGTGCTCTGTCCGGGCCTCCTGGCAGTGCCCACCCACTTTGCACTCCCTTGCTATTAGGTCCTGCGAGCTGAGGCCAGTGGGGCTGCCCTGCCCAGGAGACTCCCAGCAGTGATGCATGTTGCAATGGCAAGGACTTCGCTGCCTGCCGGCCAATCCTCCCTGTTACTCTGCCCCTCCATGGCATAGGTGTACGGGGCAGCTGGTGGAGAAACAGGACGAAGTAAGCCCGTGTCCACCTAGGGCTTTAGCTGAGCTGGCTGCATGTCAGAACTGTCCCTGTTGTGCCCTATCATAGTTCGTGACATCCATGCCAGATCCTTTTTTCCTGAAGACTTCTTTGTCTTCCTCTCCCAGGAGGGACACTGCTGCAGCTCTGTGGGGAGTGCTGGAAGCTCTGGGCTCCCTTTCCCAGAGGAAAACCCCTGACACTGGGACCAAGTAGGGGAGCAATTGCAGCAAGACGGTGGCAGAGGCCTCATGGCTGCCTTTCTTGCCCACAGCCCTTCCCTAGCAGGCTGTCCCTTTCCCCTACCCGTATCCCTGTATGACCTGCCGAGGACCACAGCCAGGACACAGTCTGGTTTCAGGAGCAGCCACAGCACCACCAGCCAGGGAGAGTGTTGGGAGCTGCTGATGCTGGACTTTCATCAAGTGTGGGAGCACCGGGCAAGGCCAGGATGCCCAAAGCAGTCAGGTACCTCAGTCGCTAGGCAACCTTGTGTCTCCTGGTACCAACCTTGCAAAGGTAGAAATGAACGTCCCTACTGGTGTTCTTTGGTTCCTCTGCCAATCCAGCAAGCAGACCTTCACCTGAACCCACCTCTTATCTGTTGTCCATCACTTCCTCACTCCTGCAGCCATTTCTCCTCAGCGCACACCAAGACACCAACGAGTCCCTACACCTGGCACCTGAAGGAGACATCCGTTGAGAGGTAAGAGAGCAGCAGGAACACTCCCAAGGAGCGCGCTCCAGGGCAGAGATGTGGTGTGGTTAGAGCCAGTATTCAGCACACGGTGCGTGACACTGGCACTCAGGTGCAAAATTTGGAGATGGAGGCACACATGCAGAATCAGGCTCCCTGAAGCAGAGCAACGAAGGAGCTTGAAGAGGAGCCAAAAGGCGAGGCTAGACAGAATTACTGGTCCTTAAAGATGGGCCAAATAGAGTCACAAGAATCAGAGGTGTGTGCTTGCAGGAGTGGTTTGGGCATGCTGGATCCCTGTATTTACTTTTCTTTTTCTGGATTCTTTGTTGGAAGGGTTTTACAACCACAAAGGATTTGACTCAGGGTGCTCCTTAGAAATCAAGGCCCAAACCTGAGAGGGACATGGAGCCACCAATAGAGCTTGAGCTCCTCAGCTTTGCTCAGTCAGATGAAAAAGCCAAAACTTCTTTTAAATTGCAAGTGGCTCGTTCCAAATTGCCCACTGGTGCTAGGAAGAGGGGCACAGGCTAGGCTCCGAGAGGACCTGCATTCCCCTCCTAGGCAGACAAGGTGGGGTTCCCCGGGCAACTGCAAGTTCTCGTAGCTGATCCAGCTGTGGAAGTTGGTGCTCACTACCGACTCCAGTCCTGTGTGCCTGGGCATAGGTGAGAGGGTGGGGACCACAGAGCCCCAGGGCCTCAGCATTGGCCATGCACGCTGCTGCCACTGAAATTTCGATCACCTCAAAATAGTATCTGTGTTTAAAATCTGAGCTAAAGCAAAGTGTCCAGTGGTCGTAGCCAGCGGGAAGGCCAGCACACACAGTGGCTGTACACAGTGGGCATGGCTACAGGGTGAAAGCCCCCGAGTGGCTTGGGCAAAGGTAATGTGGGTGAGGCAGTCCATTCCCGGTACTAACAGCTTGCCCAGCCCCAAGATGATAAGAGTTAAAGCAGCCACCAAAAGCAGACCCCCAGGATGAAAAAGTCTGCAGGTTTTGCCTGGTGTCATTGCTGCAAATTACACAGGGGAAATCAGGATTATATTTCAATGTACTCGAAACACTGTTCTAATCACTCCAGACTTACAAGTTGCTCAGTTGGTCATTCTTTCTTTGATTAAAATCTTAAATTTATAATTAATTTTGAAGGATATATTGGGTTAAAAATAGGAAGCATTTAAAAGAGAAGAAAAAAAATTGAAGAGATTTCAAACCCAAGTGTGGATGACCTCGAGGAAGGGCAGCCGCGGGTCCATAGCCACAAAGGTGCTGGGCTGCTGACCGGAGGGACACAGAGGACCACTCTGCAGGAACAGAGCCCTGCAGAAAAGCAGGAAGTCAAACAGCTCCCTCTGTCCATCACAATCCATGCTAAAAGGGAAGCGTTTACATTTTGCCCTTAAGGTAATGAATTTGAAAGGCTATTTCTATCCTCAAGGTAAAAAGTTTGCCATTAGTTAAAAAAAATTATATTTCCTAATATTTATAATAATGGGGATATTTAAAAAGATTACTCAAAGTTGTCATAATTCCTACTAAGATTGATTGCCTGTTTTATGGTCCTAAATTTATTTGTCATAACAAATCTTTGATATTTTACAAACAGATATAGAAGTCTTAAGAGCAATTAAATGTAGTGGGATTTAAACAGTTGCTTGATTCCCTCCCCCAGCCCCCTACCCCCATTTAAGTAATGGCAGGCCTGGTGGTGGCCTCTGAAGGGCCAAACTGCTCAGAACAACCCAAACTGATTTTCAGACTATATTTGGTACTATTAATTGGCTCCATCCCGATTTTGGACTAATATTTCTGGTGTTATTAGTTGTCATCTTCCTGTAGACAAGTTAGTCTGATTTGCTCATTTTCACAGATGGGTCGTCTGAGGTTAAGGGAAGCTATGTGATGGCTTTCTCTTTCAAAATATAGGATCCAGGTTTCTCACCACAGAAACAATATTCATTTACAAAAACAAAAGGGGGAAACCATCCCTCCAACTTCACTTGTCGATATATCCTACTAAAATTTTGCAATTTTACTATAAAAAGAAGTACAGCAATGGAAAGACAATTGAATCCAGTAAAGAAAAAAAAAAGTTACTTTTGGCTAGAGGATATGCTTGCATTTTTTCCAAAGAATGCTGAGTGACTATCTGGACACCAGGGCATGCTGTCAGGTTGTATCATGAAGCCAGGTATGGAGAAGAAGTTGACAATGATGAGAGTGGATTTGATTCTGTGCTTGTTGAAAAAACTGACAAAACTGGAAATCTAAGGTTGAAATAGGTGATAGAATAAATAGAGATAACTGAACTAAATGTTACCAATATTAAGACAAAATAAAACACTGAATACACATATTAAGTATAGATCTAGAACTCTTCAAAATTTTTCTGATGAAAGATCTCTGCTGACAAAACCTGACTAGTCCATCTAGAAACAAAAATTTATAAAACTTGTAATAGAGTTACTATAATTCAGTTTGGTCAAGAATATATTTGAGTGCACTCTAATTTTGTGAAGATGTGTGTTCTGTGTGGTGTATTCCATTAAAGGACTTGGTCACATATTTGTATGTCATTCTTTGAACAGCTGTTCCTCCTTTTATTTGAGCTTTTAGGTTTTTCTCTTTTTTGATTGTTTGTATCTGATAAAACTTGGGATATAGACTTAAAAACAAGTTTTCTCCTGAGTTATAGCTGGTATACATGATATCAAAATTAATTTATTCACATGTCATCAAAAATGTTAATTAAACAGCATTTCCTTAGAGCAGGGAAAAATTATGGGATAGGATTCCA
>PVKN010032288.1:0-12298 GCA_004027915.1 Capromys pilorides
CATTTCTTACAAACTAAGAGCATAACTACACAATGATTCTAAAAAACTAAAAGGGTGTAACATCTGGGGGAAATCTACAAAAAGTGAGAACTAAATCAGGACATGAAGCTATTTTTTATGATTAAATTGTTTATAATCATAAATGTAAAGTTTTATATGTGCACTTGGAATATTACACATATAACTGCTGTTTAATTCAATTAGGACTCTGAAATTTTCATCATCTAAATATTAAAAATAAAGATTAAATATGTGGAGACCTAATAAACTATGTGCTCAGTGTCACAACTTCACTAAGTGAGAGAATTGAAATTAAAAACAAATTTGACTTTTGGGAAATTTCAGAATAGTAATGTTTTATAGTCTCTGTGATTTTCCCATCTAAATACAGCAATTTACTATTCCTGGGCTTGATGAATTCTGTTACTTTGACTGTCCACAGAAATAATTTTTAAACAGCCACAACTTTTTAACCTAGGGATTATAATTGGTCCATAAAATCTTCTGCATGTTTTTGTCTTCTGCTTTTTCATTCTTACTCTCCTCCTTTATAAAATAATTTGAATCATGGGGCCTTGTATCCTATCATAATACTGTAAGGTAAAACCAAATAAATAAAAACAAAATCCAATAGCCCCTTCATATCATTTTTCTCTGCTTGATCGACTCCCTTGTAGTAGTTCCATTACTCTTACTCATGGGTTATGAAAAGTTTTTAATATAAACTCACTTTGAACTCTAGTTGTTTTTTCTTGCAGCTTCACAAGCCTTGGGTGAGGAAGTTATGTTGGACAGAAAGAAGGGCTCACATCTCATGGGGAGACCATAAATTTGAACTTCAAAGCTGCAGATGATGTGACCTTCAACTTGCTGCTTTTTGAGGATAGTGCTACTAATACACACAAGTCTTGTAGGATATTAAGTTTTCAAGTCTCTTATTTAAGTCACTTTGTGTGTGTGCACTTTTTAGTCACATATCCGATGGATAATACCCTTTATAAAAGTCAGTATTATATTTCTTAGTAGTTCCATTTTTCTATGATCTTAAGTTTATAGTTTCAGCTCCAAAGATTAGAAGGAAATTTACTGATGTCAGCAACACCTTCAGCCATTGCCTCAACTCTGTTTTTCTATGTTCTTAAATATTATTTTCTTGAGAGATCATCAGCTATATCTTTGTAGTACTTGGCCATTTTTATGCATATGTGTATGTATTTATGCATGTATTTATGTTGTTTCTCCCCATTCAGTAAATTAGTTAAGTATTTATTGTTTTGCAACACTGCAATGACGCCCAGGATTTGGAGGCACATTTATTTTACATTGATGGGCACTGAATTGGGATCATTGCCAAAATATCAGGCCCTGTTCTTTAGTGGTCCAGTGTTTGTATGTGACAAGCAATTAGAATGTACAGAGGCAGAATAGTTTGTCAATTGGGCATTGGTTTAAACAATGTGCATCGTAGTGCCCAGCTATATATCACATTTCTAAGAGACAGCAGCATCAAGAACTGGAATAGAAACTATTACCTGGGCAACTGACATACTGAACTACTCTGGCTAGGGGTGGTGGTGCTTTTTCTGCTACAGTTTAAACCAGGAAGGGGAATTCCTACTTAAGTATATTAAATATGTATTGATCTTCAGTGTCTTCAATCATAGCACATCTTAATTTCACTTTTGAAGTTCATAAAATAATTGACATTATGGAGACAGTAATTATGGTTCATTCATAAAATCTCAAAAGACTAGAATTATGAAGCAGATAATGAAATAAAAAGAACTTATTTAAGGATTGATGAAAGGAAATATTCTATTACTTTCTACAACAGGTAGCAAGCCTACAAAAATGCTCATCTAAGTGGTATTTTAGTTCACTTAATGATGTACTAAGCATCCTAGGAGGTGATTGTTATGAAAGACAGTCTTAATTAAGTCACAATTATTCCTGAGACAAATTCTGATTTAGAAATGCAAGAACTCAGTGGCTAACAGGGGGGCACCAGGCTTTTGCAAGAGAAGAAATGGTAAGAGCCAGGGATGACAGTTCCAGTGGGCAGGGGGCACAGAGCAGGCCAGGGAACAGGCCTTGAGCAGGTGACGTTTAAGACAAAATTTGATGGATAAGAGGAGATACTAATTTTAGCTTTGGTCCTGTTGCACCTGATTAATTCTTTCCAAGTAGGGAGAGTTCTCAAATATGCTGTAGTTTAAGAGGCGTCTCTGGATTGAAGATATTGGTTTGGAATTCCATTTGGATAGTCATTTATCCCTCTATCAGTATTTTTATTAATCAATTAACAAAAAATGTGCATATATATATATATATATATATATATATATATATATATATATATATCAGAAAATCTCCTGTTAACTATTGTCACTCTATTACTCAATATTCCAGCATTCCCTATGCTAACTTTTCTATTGCAACTTTCCTGAGATTTGCATGTACATATTTTGCAAAAATAAACCATATCATTCAGCCACTCTATCTTTTCACTGAGTGATGCATCTTGATGATAATTCTACACCAGTATATACCAATATATAGAGCCTGCTTATTTTTTATAAGTAGTTTTAAATATTTAATTGCATGGATCAAATAGTTGCATAGTTTTAGATATTTATACTGATCTTAATCTTAAATCACATTTAAAATATAAATTCCAAACGTGTATGTTCCTAATCTAAAGGCTTCAGTAGCGTTCCACTTGTCAATGTTTGAATAAAATCCAATTTAACTTTCTATCTTTGATGACAAAGTCACTGAAGCCTGGAGTCCCTCCCCAATTGAATGGGCTTGCTTATTATGTACTAGGAAAGCATTCTTTTTCTTTCCTTGCCATATCAAGCTTCTTCTTGTCTTATGGGTTTTGAGTCTGATACGTGATTTTTGGTGTGCAGTTCTCCCCTACTTTTATATGACCAGCTTCTTCAGATTTCAATTTAAATTATAACTCAGTTAATAACTAGCCAGTTACACCCTACAAATTTCCACATTCTTTGATCTATCTGCACATCACTCCAAAGTCAAAGCACACTGGAATTTGTATGACCCTCTGCTATAGCAGCCACATAAACACATTTCTCAGATCTCTGGGTGCAGGACACTGAGGGCTTTGACTGATGCATTCTAAAACTAGGACTTCATTTACACAAAGGTCATTTTTAATTTGGGCTTATCCCAGTCAATGACTAAAGGGAGAGAAACTGAAACAGCACTATTACAGACTCATGGGACTAATTTGATGGAGGATTTTCACTTGAGGACTCCATAATGGCTTGGTCAAGCTTTTCTTATAATTGTTTACAATCTGAAACACTTCTTCTCAATCACTGTCACTTTCTCCTTTGCTTGTGTTTATTACTTCATTCCCTACCTCCCTCTCTTTCTTCTTTTCTTTCTTATTTTCTCTATCACTCAAAGTCAGATATAAAATCCTATCTCTTGGCTGCCTCTTCAAATTCTCTCAGCATCCCTTCTTCTAATACATATTTTTGGTATTTATTCTTGTCCTGACATCTGATTCTTGGAGAGCCAATAATAAAACACCAAATAATAGTAAAATAAAAAAAAAAACTGACAAAAATGATCTCACAAAGTGAACAGACAGAAGTCCTTGAAGCAGTAGAAAGAAAATTAAAATCTTGCACCTTTAGAGAGAAGAAAAATCAGCATTTCTTTGGAATGGTAGCCATAAAAAGTGCTCATTGTTATTGTTAAATACCTATATGTATTACTAAATACATTATGATTTTCAACAACAGGTCATGGATGATTGTAGTGAAGCTAATTTCACTGAAAATGTGAGAGAGTGCCATGATATATAATTGTTCAACTGAGGTGTGGGAGCTGGAGAAATGAAAGCAGTCATTAAGGACACTTTTCAAATTGTGATGTATACAAAAGAGGGAGAAAATAGCATAGCAACATGGAAAGCAGAAGATATATGTCGAGAAGGTTTTTCGTTTTAGTTTGATCTTGTTTATAGGATAGGAAAGGTTACATCATGTTTCATGGCTTATAAGATCTCATCACTGTTGAGAAATCAAAGTCAAAAGACAATGGGTGCCTAAAGGCATAAAGTATTCTGGGTTGTTGGAATTGGCAGGACACAGTTGAACTTAATGTTTGTTCTTCTTGTTTTATCAGAAAAATAGAGTTGGAAAAGTAGTGCTGATATAGGTCTAAAGCATAAAAGTTAGATATCTCTTTTAGAATGATATTTTCACATTGAGCAAGAAAATCCAAAAGAATGAGATGGAGGAGGAGATGGAGTCTTGAGGAAAGTGGGAGGCAGAGAAATTAATTTAGTGGAAATGGAAGTTGATGTATGCCAGCTCTTATTTGTGACTATACATTTTTAAATACTTATGTGTTTAAGGATTTTCTCTAGCAGTACACAGCTGCCTAAATACAAAGATGAACATAGAAAGTACCTATTTACATTCAGATACTGGGTTATGCCAGACTTCTGTAATCCAAAGGAACAAAGAACAAGGAACTCAAGTGAGTGTTAAGGGCGTATGAGGTGTTGGACCTTGTACTTTCAGAAAAACAGGAAATGAAGTGAAGAAAATGAGGCTCACATGAGGAGGAGAGATCAAAGACCTGGAAGTCATACGGAAGAAAAGCATAAAGAAGGTATTGGAAAAAAAATGGAAGTACCTTATCTTAGTTCCTTTTCCACATCTACTGATGCAATTATATTGAATAGGTAATTTATTTTAAAAAATGTTTTTTTGTGGTTGTGTGAGATGAGGACCTTATTGCTGGAAGAATGCCAAGATAGTGTGACCTTCATGGCTAGAGACAGGGGGAGCTGAGATCACTGCAGCCTCTGGTCACTCGTCCTCCTTATATGGCCACCAAGAGTTAATCTTGGAGTTTTCATCTTAAGGCAACTATCTTATTTGAATCATTTCCCAAATTCTGTCCCTCCAAGCACTCTTCTCTTAGGTCTTCATCGTAGGCCTATTCAAATTCAGCATGGTCCTCTGAGAGGGTCCAATCATGTTTAAACCATAGTAAGCATGAAAGAAGACAGGAAAAGTTAGAACATCTGAATTTAATAACCAAGAATTAGAAGATGGATAAGCAATGGCTAAATATACACATGAGAACTGGAAACTGTGATGGAGTAAGGAAAAAAGGCATGAGAGATCAAGTAACTGAAAGTTTGGATAATTGCATGGATCACATGAATGGGTGTTAAATAGCCAATGAAGATGACATGATGAGGGCATAAAACAAGAAAGTAAGTGAGGTATCAACCTTCAGCAGACAGATAATAGAATATGGGGCCATAGAGGAAAGGAATCAATGATGTATAGTGTGTCTAAGGAGAGTCACCTAGAGAGGAAACATTCTCTCAGGCTTTTACAGAGAGCAAACTGGTCAAGCAATGGCCACGACTCATCCATAAGACTGACACAGACAGAAGATCTACAAAACACTGTACATGGTTTCAAGGTAAATCTTGAGGGGATTGAACTGATCTTCTTAGATAAGAAAATTATATGTTTTGTTATATAGGTCTTGCTTTAACTTGGCCTTAACCACTCATCAGAAAAATTTAACCATGAGGCATAAAAAGTAAAGCCACATTAGTACGTTGAGTGCTGAGCTGTAGAAGGCTCAAGTCAACAGCTTCCAACATTGCCAGCTTTGCTGATAACCCACTACTATCATGGAATATTGGACTATGCATACAACTACTTTCTCTTAGTTCAATGAGAAGAAATTTTTGTATCAATAGTGATTAGAAAAATTATCATGTATGCATCCTGTACTCTGAATAACTACTATGAGGACAAGAATATGTATTATATTAATTATTGTGGCTGTGCTACTAATATGTTTTGAAACTGTCTCTTTGTTATTTCTTATTAAGAGTAATAGTAATAATAATAATAATAATAATAATAACAACAATAATGAAATTGAAAGTTAAAACAAGAAAAGAAAAAAATCAAATGGATAACAGCAATGAGGAGGCACAATAGTGATGTTGGCAAATAGTGAAACTTGAAAAGAACATAAATAAATAGGGATTTTGTAGAAAAGGAACTAAATGCTACTGTTAACAGTACATGTCTAAAAGACACCGAGGCTGGTGACTTAATATTTTCCATAATAGAGAATATTCATGAGGCTTAGGCTCTGGTCTTTGCAGTACAGCCAACTATGTGGCTTTTCAGATGAAATTTAAGATGTGACAGGCATATACTTATAAAATGTTATGATTAAATTATTGGAATTTAGGCTTGAATTGTAATATAAAGAGCACATTGTTACCATAATCAGGGTACAGCTGACAAATCAGTGGGACAAAAATGGGATACGAACAGGATCTCTAAAGGAACTTTCTCTTTTCTTTGACTTTCTCTGTTGTGGCATGGCTCTTGTTTTCTTGTCCAAGTTTGAACAGGCGAAAAACAGAACAAGACACTAGTGAAGGATTCTTTAGCTACGTGAGCTATACTTGTGAACTAAAATTTCCAACAAGTGAGAAATGTGAGTAGAGATTCACTTGAGTGCAGATGCTCCTACATTTTTAGTTGTTTCCTTCCTTCAGCTACTCCCGTTTTCTGCCTGCTGTCTGTGGAGCACTGAAGTGTATCCCAAGGATCCATGATGAGCATGACATGTTGCATGTGGCCTTAGAGCTCTCAGTAAAAGTGATCAATGGCAAAAAGAGAAAACTACAGTTCAGAACAATAATTCCATAGTTGTGTTATCAATAGTGTTTGAAAAGCATAGAAAATTGAATGATTTTTTTGCTTACATTTTGGTTAAATGTAATGACAGTTACCATTTATTGAGTGTTTTCCCCCTCTGCCAGGTGCTGTCTGCCCACTTTGCTTCTGTTCATGATGTTGTTTAATTTTAACATCAGTAAGAGGTGTATAATTTCATTATAGAATATGGGTAAATTGAGGCATAGACGGTTTAAATAAGTTAGCCAGAGAGAGTAACTGAATGCAAACTTAATCAGACTAGAAGGGCTGGCCAAATAGCTCAGTGAATTAAAGTGCCTGCAAGCAGTCTCAGGGACCTGGGGTTTGATTCCTGGCCATGCCACACTGGCAGCCCCACCCCGAGGAAGTGCTGAGAAGGTAATTGAGACTGGGTATGGTGGTGTTTGTCTGTAATCCCAACTGTAAACAGGTAGATCACTATGAATCTGATCTAGTAGTGAGATCCTGAACACCCTGTAGACCATTCCCTAAAATACAAAAAAAAAAAAAAAAAAAAGACTAGAAAAACTTAATGAGTTGTTACTTCTAGGCTCGTCATAGCCTATATCTAGATGTCTGCCCAAAGCCTCGTGTCTTCATAGAGGGGCTTCTTAGAGGTGGCTGGACCTATGGAGTGTGAATGTAGATTAGGAGTGTGATACCTCGATTCTCCTACCCCTAGTAGGAGAAGAATAGTTCAAGTTGAGACTGGGTGAATTTACTAAACAAGAAAGTCTAACCCTGGGTGTGGGTAACACCCATAAGCCAAACAGCAGGCTTATGCCCTGGCTGAAATTTAAGGGGGCAGAAAGAAGGCAGGTTAGCTGCCTCCTGCCTGAGCTACCATGGACTTTTTTCTCCTGTGCTCTGCAGCTCTGTCTTGGATCCAGCTGACAATGGATTGAATGAAACCTCTGCAACTCTGAACTAAATTAATTACCTCCTTTAATTTGTGGGTTGTAATCAGTTTGTCTCAGCAAAGAAAAAAGTAACTAAGACAGTCCTCAAATATATATTGAATGTTGCCCTTGTTTGTGAGTCCTTCATTAGACTGGAAATCTAAAAGGACATATTCACTGCCTGCTATGTTTCTGAAAGTTTTAGAAAGTACCTCAGTATCCAACTGTTATTGTTCTTCCTCCAATCCTTTACTAAATCACAGCACTAGATGTGAAACTTTTATCTCCTGAGGCCATGGCAGGCATTGCTGATCAATCACTGCATGAGTTTCGCATGAGCTGAATGCATCCTTACTCTCCCACCTGGTACTGTAGGTAGACATGATTAATGGATCAATATCAACAAGAAAATAATTCATTTACCGTGTCTGTGCAAACAGGTACACTCTCTGGTGGATAGAAATTTAGAAGGAAGATCTAGCATTAAAGAAAAACATGGTAGAAGAGGCCCATGGATTACATCTAAAAGAAGGTTTAGTACATGGTATATGATTTGGAGTTTAGCAGAACCTTGATAATTATATGTTGAGTACATTTTAAAGAGAGAGCTTCTCTTTTATTCATATTATATAATCCCTTGACTTTTGTGATACATCAATAGGGCTAATAAATAGCCACCCTCACGTCTTTGGAGAGTACGAAGGCTTCAACATGCCTTGTTCTCAGATGAGCAAGGGAGTGAGATGCTTCCTGGGCTCCGAGGTGCCCACTGATAGATGGCTGGATGCAGGCTAAGAGTAATGATTTTGGTTGGCTGGAGGGTTTTCAACAGCCTGTAATCTGTCACTCCCTTGACATCTCTTTCCTTGGAAAGTGACAGATGAGACACTGAGTCATGGTGGTAAAGTAAACCTTCGTGTGTTCCAGAATCCCAAGTCTACTGTTCTTATGACTAGTACTTCTTTTATGTACAATTTATTTCTCTCTGGAAAGCTCTGTCTAGACACAGCCTTAGTTTCCAGGGAATCCCTTTTCTTTAATACACTCCTCCACTTAGGAAATGCAGGGCTGAGCAGACAGGTCTTTGTGGAGGTCTGAGTTAGACACTGTTCAGAACTGGAAATATTCCTTGTTATACACTCCTTTTGCATATGCCAATTATCAGGATTTTCACAAGCTCAACTCACTCAGTCTGTGTTACTTCATTTCACTCCACAAGCAATAATTGAACAGAATGATTTTTATATTTTTCTTGCAACTAATATCATTGGGTTGTATTGTATCTAAACATAACCTGGATTCTAAGTACATTTCACATTCTAAGATGTGAATCGGCACCTTCCTCCAGTTCTCTGTTCTTGTCTTCCTTGTCTGACTTTTTCCATTGCTTTTTTTATTATAACACGTATTACTGTTACAACACCAGCTTTATTCACTTCCAGCTTATTACTATGAAATAACAACTACTTATGCTTTAGTAATCATACCTCCCTGATGCCAGAAAGATCCTTCAACACTGAAAACTTGGGTAAATAAAAATACTGAATTTGGAAAGAGATCCTGTTTGAGTCCCAGTCCTTCTGCAGTTGCCAGATGGGGTGTGTTTGTGTGTGTGTGGGGGGGGGGGGGCGGGAATTGGCCTTTCTGAGAATCTGATTCCCGTCTACAAGAAGCAGTCATGGTTAGTTCTACCTATAATGCTCAGTTTCTTGAAATATCACATAAGGTAAAAATACTTTGAAAATTTGAAGTCTCTAAAGTACTATACAAACAATAATCAGTTATCCTGTACTGTGATCATAAACTCAATGGTACAAAGCAGTCTGCATGTTGGTGGAGCTTTCGATGTTCAGTGCTTCTGGGGGAAGATGCTAAGGTTTGTTTCCTGTGCATTTTTCTGAATTTGGTCTCCCCACATGCTTTCAACTTTTCATATCCTTCCTTCTTTCCCACCTTCTTCACAACTACACATTAATTTATTCAAACAAGATTAACAACAAAGACTTCGGTTTAGTGAAATAAGGTGATTATTCATGCTCTAAATTTATGAACTTAAATTTTTAAATGTAATTTTTTGTATAGGGTCTCGCTGGGCAGCTCAGGTTTGTAATGAATCTCCTGTCTCAGCCTCCCCAGAGCTGAGATTGTAGGTGTGTGCCACCGCACCTATTCTCAGTGGCTGGCTCAGTGCATCCAGCAGCAGAGCCAGCACATCATGTGGTGCCGGGAATCGTACACCTACCCCTATGCTTGCTTAAGCGGGTGCTTAGTCTGCTGAGCTATCTTGCTGGCCTGAGCTTACATTTTTAAGTGAGTTGAGGGCTGAAGTTTTATTTATTTATTTTATATTTTAGGGAAGGGTCTACAAGATGCTCAGGGTCTCGTTACTAGATCAGACTCATAGTGATCCACTTGTTTACAGCCTCTCAAGAGTTGGGATGATGAGCACAAACCACCACACCCAGTTTGAGTTGCCATCTCAGCGGGTTTCATAGGGTGAGACTCGCGTGGTAGGTCTGGGGATCCAACCCTCCGCCCCTGTGCCTGCTTGCAGGTGTTTTAATACACTGAGTTACTTGGCCAGCCCCAAGGGGCTGAAGTTTTTAAAATTTCATTTGCTTAGGTTGAAATCATTCCATTGACTAGGGATTCTTAATCAAAACTTGATTTTAAAGTAATTGAAAGGAATCTTACTGACTTTACTTGGAATTATAGCTGTCTGGTATAATTGAAATACTGGGTGAACAGATTCATGCCTGGACCAGGAGTCTCTTCAGCCTGAAACTGTGGAATTCATTAATGATGCTCAGGTGCCAATAAGAGAAAAAGATAAGGATTGCTCTTAAACCACGTAGATATACCCACACTTGGATGCTCTTTCATTTAGCACTTGCTCATGATGCATCTTTGAGCAATTTAGGGTATGAGAAAAGACTGTTATCTATCTCATAGCAGAATAAGGCACTCATAAGAACCCACGGAAAATGCAGATGGATCACATACCATGATCAAAAATCAACATTTAGGGCAAGTTTTGGAAGATCCTGCCCTAATAACGTTTCTAGAAAATCCTTTTTTGGTCTCAATTTCTGTCATTTTTGGTTTAGTGATTCCCATCTAAAATTTCCAGATTCGTATTATGGGACAATACCATATTTTCCTTTGGGTATCTCAAACTTAAGAGGTCATTTTTATATCCAATTAATAAGCATGAGGATCTTACTCTGTTTTATTAAGATAATATAATGAAGATAGACAATAACTTCCTTTCTCTGGTAGATTTTGTTTGATTGGGGCTATCTAAGGTACAATTAAAAACTAGTGATACATGAATTGATTTTGGATTCTAAATGAGAAATTCTGTTTTTTTGACCATAGCATTTGCTTTGTCTACTAGAAAATTAAAAAAAAAAAAAAAGCCCCTTAAACTCATGATTGATTTTTACAGGTATACTGTGGAGATTTATTGACTAAATGAAAAGATGCAACATTTCAGCAAATAATTTCTTTGAAGCCCTGTAAACCACAGTATGGAATGATAAAATCATGCACCAGTGAGGCTGAGGATGTTCTGAAAATGCTATTCCATGAGGATTCATTGCCAAACATAATGAGAGTTGATTTAGAGAAAAGATAATTACAAGAATTTAAGGAAAGTTTATTTCAAAATTAAGGCTACCCTGTGCAAGATGACACAAGCTTGTCCTACATTGGTCTGGAGAGGAGAACTGGGATTAAATTTTCAAAGTTTTTGCAAACAAGCTTTTTAGTCAGTAAAAGTATGATTTGTCTAATAATTAGAATTGCCCATTCTCAGAACATGATCAGCATTCATAGACTATTTCCCTTCTTTCCTTCTAAACCTGGAGGTTTTGTAAAAAACACTAGTTCTTACAGCTGTTTGACATATCCACATCACTACTACAAGGCTGTTTTCCCTTTCTATGTCCTTTGCATAGGCAGCCATTAAGTATTCTACGTAGAACACAATTACTTTTTAATTATGTAGCTTCTGTTAGTATTAGGCCTATATTTTAAATGAACAAATGATTTTATTTCACGGTAGATATTTCACATGTTGGAATAGTTTACAGTCTTTCCTCCAAATCTTTATTTATAATCCACATAATTTTGAAATCCTTCCACTTTTAGTTGTTTACCTAGCTCATGAAAAAATAAAATAAAAGAAAGAAAACTCTGAAGATGCGCCCTTTCTTTTTCTAAATGACCTTGAACAGAACATTTCCTTTTCAGATTTGGGTACCCTTTTTTCCCAAAAGTAAGCATTTGGAATGGATGATCTCAAGGGTTTCTCAAGCTCCAATTCTCTGTGGTTCCATTAATCAACTTTCTCCACAGTGGAGTAGAAAAACTCTTAATTATCCAATGAAACTTTGATGTATTCTGTGTAAATAGTTGTAATTCTTTCTTTGTGTTTTATTCACTTAGTCTCCCTCTTAAATAATCAGCTTGCCTAATTTAGAATTACGTCCTTAGTCTGCTTAGTGTTTACATGGAGATCTAGCTGAGTGAAGAGAAAGGGGCTGCTTTATCCACAAGTGTGTAATTTATTCAGGGATGGACTTGAAAATGAACAGGGAAATGTCTTCAGCATTATAAATTTCTTAGAGAGAAGTGCAACTTTTCCTG